>PVKC010038945.1:0-12665 GCA_004027635.1 Crocidura indochinensis
ATACAGCAATGCTTATTGTAATGTTAGGGACAACCTTTGTACAACCTCCCTGGCATTTAACCCCCTCCCTATTTTTTATTTTGATTTTGGGCCATGGCTAGTGGTGCTCAGGGTTTATTCCTAGGTTTGTGTTTATTGAACACCACAGAGGGTTCAGGGAACAATATGGAGTGTAAGGGGATCAAACTCAGGTTATCATGTGTAGGACAAATACTCCACTTTTTGTACTATTTTTCCAGCTCTTTTAAGGTCCCATTTTAAGAGGCAAGAGAAATCGTACTGTAGGGTGCTTGCTTTACATGCACCTGAATCAAGTTCTATCCCCAGCACTCCATAAGATTCCTCAAACCTGTCATGAGTGAATTTTTGAGCAGAGAGTCAGAAGTAAGCCCTGAGCACTGCAGGGTTTGGCCATAAAACCAAATCAAAAGAATTAAAAAAAAAAACTCCAAACAAACAAAGTCCTTTTTTAAGAGCTCACTTGTTTACACCAATTATACTTGGGAGGTATATAAATATATCCAGTGAAAATGCCACTAAGAAGTACCATGGGCTATTGCACTCAAGAACTATAGTTATGCCCAAACCATCATGTGACCACCTGAGTGTTCCTGATCAGTAGTAATAAATCTCATGAACCTTGGACCTTGGGGTGTGCTGACCTAGGATAAATCCCAAAAGGGAAAAAAATTACACCATCAGAAAAGGGAACAAAGAGCATCTCTAAGAAAGCATTTCAAAGTTCACTCTGCAATCCCAATTCTCGATTTCTCACTGCTGGAAGCATCCACTTTCTGAATGTTCATCTACACTTACAAGAATAAGCACACCAGTTAATAAACAAAACTTTATTTCACTTTAATATAAAAATTAAATAGCAAAGTTTTTTGTACAGTGATAAATTAGAAATTTACAGTACAGACATCAATGCAGTCATACTTTGTACATCCTTAAAAAGCAGGGTGCTTCCTTTGAAGTTCAGAAATTCATTCAGGGCCTGAGAAGAAACTAGCCTGGTACTTCTAGGTGGAACATCTGAAAGGTTCCCAGCTTGACTTCAAGGTAGTTGGAAGTGAGGAGGGGAAGGGCATTAGGCTCCAAGCAAAGGCCCCAGAGAATGGGATGTGATGGCCACAACACCAGGTCATCTTCTTTACTCTACAAATCATGTCTGTTATATATTCAGCTTTGCATAGAATAGAGTTCAAGGGACCTTCATTCTCAAACCTCAACAGCCTCACAATATCCCTGTGAGGTAGAAAAAACTCTGGATCCACCTACAAGCCCACTGGGAGAGACTCCAAAGCAGTCTCTCCTCCCAGAGTGCATGATTGATGGAGCAGAGCCCAGAGACCAGTTGTGAAGCTAGGCGCCCTTTCCCCTCTCCCAGAAGTCTCTGGAGATGAATGTGTACAGACACAAAATGTTACTACGGGTCAGAAAGATAAAAAAATTTTCAGGACCTGGCTTATATAGGGTTCAACTGATCCTCTGCAAACTGCTCTGGTGAACACAGGGGATTTGCTAGTGCAAAAGGAATAATCAGTAAGTCAAAAGCAGACAACAGAGGATTATAGGGGGCCCAGCAAGCTCCAGTTTCTCCCCACTCCTTGTTCTGTCCAGTGTGCCATGATACCACATGGGCAACAGAAAGCACTAGCCAGGCCAAAGGAAACAAAAGTCATGAGTGTAGGCTCTGGCATCTGATCCTTTAGTAGGAGCAAAATGCTCTTAGAAGTTTCCAAGATCCGCAACTCCAGTACAAAGGAAAAGCGATAACCTGTGTCCTCTGCCAGGCACAATATAAATCCAGATGGGGACTCTTAATTCAATAGAAAAGAAAGAATTATCAAAGTCCGGTGATTTGACTTAAATGTTAATATATATCAATACTCTCCTCCATCACAGAACAAAATTCAGAGAGGGCAGATGGATCCTAAAAACTGCCTTGAGAGTTAGGCTCTGAGGCTCTCCTCCCAAACTTAGTGATAGTCCAATTTTAGAAAGTCAACGTCTCTTTTCCCAGATGAAGTCCCTTCAACTTTCTCTGCTCCTCCAGGATAGAATCTCTCTTTGCATTCACACATCCCAGCTTGATTCCTAAAACAAGAAGCACTGTACTCAAGTGACCAGAAAGCTAAGAATGAACAAAAAGGAGAAGGACAGTGGTGCAAAACTATAGTTTGAGGAGGAGCAGAAGTGTAAAAGAAGATGGAGAAAGGGGTCAGAGCACTTCTGAGAAAGTGTCACCCTTCTTTAGTTCTAGGTCCCTGAGAAAACTGCCACTGCAGAAACAACCCAGAGACCAGGAAATAGGTCTCCATGAGGAAAAGGATAGAAATCAATCTGAGTGATCAATCAAGCGATTCTGGCCAGTTCCCACCTACCCCTTCTCTTGCCAAAAGATGGCCTTTATGAAGAAGGAGTGTGCCAGAAAGTAGGCCAAAGAGAAATGTTCTTGCCCTCTGCTAAATCAAATCTCTGAAGAAATTTTGTAGGAATCCAACTCATACCTACTTATTAGAAATTTCAAAAAAAGAAAATCCTCCACCTTTTCTGAGTCCTCAACTTCACCTGCACAAAGAACATGGGACTCCTCAAGCCCTGAACCGCCAGCCACCAAGGTCATCTTAGATGTGAGAGCTCATGGTTTAGAGACAATTTTCCCAGAGGATTTTCCATGGAGAGAACATCTAGAAGTAGAGCTGATATTTTCTGTCAAAAATCCCTGGAATGAACTCGGAGAGGGATGAGAACCCTAAGATCCCAAAAAGGCTTTTAGAGTGAAGAGAGTAGGAAAAAAAAAAAAATTAAGCAGTTCCTGCACCTCCTCCCAAACCAAGAGCAAAGTCCAGCAGATGCAGGAGCCCCCTGCAGGCAGGTTGGTTGGAACAGTTTTTATCATCCTCAAAGCCCTATCAGATGCCTGACACAGGATTTCACATAATTAACACTTAAGAGATGTGCTGGCGATTGGCTTAAAAAAAAATAAAACAATAAAGCAAATGCTAACAAAAGCGGTGATAGAACTGCTTCAAGGACACAGGTAACAGATTCCTTAGTCACAAAGCGTTTTTCTGAGCGCAATCTCCATTGTCTCTGATGTGAAAGGAAAGGCCTAGAACATGGAGACATTGCTAAATCAGTACTAATCCAGTCTGCACAGTCATTTCTAATCAAACACACTTTCTCAGGAGAAGGCAAGGAATTTGTGAAAAGACAGATCATAACTCAGAGAGCTATTAGGGCAGAGGCTTAGAACTTGAGTGTCTAATTATCATCACTACATCATCATTCACAGGAAAAAGGCACCTATTCTGGGCCTAGCCTTCCATTTGGCTACCTTGTTCACACACTCCTATAACAACAGCAGTGACACAGTAAATCACTATACTGCAACAGCAAGGCCAGAGCCCTTTCACAATCCTCATTCCCTTTCCTGGACAGTCTCTACAAAAGTCCCAAGACACTGGAAGGAGCGTGGGTAAGGGCAGGCCCTGCCCCTGGTGCATAAGCTGGGCCTGAGCGGCGGTGGGAATTGCTGCAGAACAGTACAGGCGAGGCGCATTTTACATATCCTTGTTGATGGAGCTTCAGATAGAATTCAACTGGCCCTTCGGGGGCTCTGTTCTCATGCTCCTGGAGCCCTGGTCCAGAATAGAGCCAAGGTCCTTGAGATCAGTACACACACACACACACACACAGTAAGGGTCATCCATAATCACTTAGCTTCATTTCAAAAACCCCCAAGACTCTGTCTTCCAAAAATTGACCCAAACTTTATCTCTGCCTCTAACTATAATCTTTGTCTAAGACAGCTCAAGAGTCATGCACAAACTGGGGAAAGAATAAAAATATCAAGCCATGAGCAAAAGGTTCACGCAGAGACAGAGGCAGAAAGAGACATGCTTATTGTTTTCATAACTTGATCATCTATTTTGTTTTTGTTTTTAGTTTTTGAGTCACACCTGGTGGTACTCAGGGGTTACTCTTTGCTCTGCATTTAGAAATCACTCCTGGGGTTGGAGAGATAGCACGGAGGTAAGGCATTTGCCTTTCATGCAGAAGGTCATTGGTTTGAATCTCAGCATCCCATATGGTCCCTGAGCCTGCCAGGAGTGACTTCTGAGCTTGGAGCCAGGAGTAAACCCTGAGCACTGCCGGGTGTGACCCAAAAACCAAAAACCAAAAAAAAAAAAAAAAAAAAATCGCTCCTGGTAGGCTCAGGGGACCATATGGGATGCTGAGGATCGAACCTGGGTCTGTCCCTGGTTGGCTGTATGCAAGGCAAACACCCTACCACTGTGCTATCATTTGGGCCCCCTGATCACCATATTGAATCCTTGGAAATTATTTTCCACAAAGTAATGTGAGAAGCACGCTGCCATCTATTTTTTTGGGGGGCCACACCCGGTGACGCTCAGGGGTTACTCCTGACTATTCGCTCAGAAGTCGCTCCTGGCAGGCACCGGGGACCATATGGGGAACCGGGGGATAGAACCACGGTCTGTCCTAGGTTAGCGCAGGCACCTTACCTCCAGCGCCACCGCCCGGCCCCAACTGCCATCTATTTTTAAGGTTGGGGATGGGATATGAATAAATAAAGAGTAGTAAAGTAGTTGCTGAAGCTAAAACAAGTATGATTTATAAAGCAGAGCAGTTATGATTTCTTTATCAATTTGTCCCAGAGATCTCATAATTCAAGGTTAAAGAAGAGGCTGATTCCTATTGGAAAGGAACTGCAACTTTGGAGAAACTGCTTGGGGGTACTCCCCCGATGAGAAACATAAAGCATCAAGTTTAAAAGCTTTGATACCACTGCAAGCAAAACACAATAAAGACCTGTGCTGTTTTGAGTGTTGCAGTTCGTTTCATATAGGACCCACACTAATTCCCTTCTAACCAATCAGGTTCCTGGATGGCATTCTGGAGATTCATTAGCATCATATAAACAATCCAGGCCACACTACCTCTAATGAAATCTTACAAGGAGGCTTTGCCAATTACTAGGAAACAAGTAGCACTTGGTGCATGGCTTCCCTATCCTTACATCCCTCCACCAGACTGAGAAAGTCTCCACGGTAGCAAGTAGAGCAGGCTCTTGAAAACATTTTATGCAAAAGGAAAATAAGGCACTATAATTCTGAGAATGCAAACTGACCATAGTTCTAAAGTCAGTTGAGTATACTATGTCATGGTCCAAGAATGTGCTTTTAATTGTAATTGACACACACAAATTACACAGTTAATCTGTGTGAATGCAAAGTTGCCAAGAAATTTAACATTTTAGCTCTTCCAGACTGGCGTCTGCATAGATGCAATCACACAAAGTAAAATCTATTAAGTCCCTGTTGCTCAATGCAATAGGTCTCAGGGGTCCGTAAGGTAAGTCCACTTGGTAAATCTCATTTTCCTCTAAATTAAGTGATTGTCAGAGTGAATCACCACCCCCACCTTGTTAGGCATGCTGCAGTGCAAAAAAAAAAAAAAAAAATCCCTATAAAAATAGCTATTTTGAGTCATTAATCTAAAATGAAGAAAACAGCAGCTGCCCAGAGCAGAGATGTTGAAATTTAAGAGAAAGAGAGAAAAGAAGGTCCACTGAATACCTATGTGTGTTTGTACAGTACTTTTGTTTGTTCAAACAATTCTGTTTTATGACAAAGGCACTGAAAGATTCTGACACCACCTCTTTGGGAGAGCAATCCATGAAGTTCTAAACAGCAGTGTGTGCCACAGAAAATGTTTATGTTACATCAGCCAAACTATAAAAGTCTTGTAACACTTCTCTGAACCTAGCATTTCCAGTGTTTATAGATCGCTTTGCTATCTGAAAGTCCCAGTTGGTATTTAAATTTTTAAAGGGTTAAAAAGTTAATCTTTCTCCCTGCAAAATGCCAACTCAAATTCTAATCCCAGCCTGCAGGGGAAGCAGCAGCATTGCCCTAGCTTTCAGGAATCCAGGCTGGACCTCCATGCTCCAAGCTGCTAAAGTGATCAACAGTTTGAATTTTCACAGCTTTGAAAGCCTCTAATTGGCTTTTGCATTTGAGATTGTTCCAAAGTCTGCAGCAAAATCACTAGCTTTATTATGCTGAGTATAAATTTAAATTTTAATGGTAGGTGGTGGCAAAAGGTGATGGGAGTCACCTCTGTTGCTAGTTTGTTCAAATAGATTCACTGAGTGAAATTTTTAGTAGCATTTGCACAGAAATGCTGTCATTACCCCCTTTGAAACAAGGAGAGCGTGGAAATGGACTAACTAGCCCTATTATACCACAGTTTCATTGCCTTTTCCAGGCTTCACCCAACCATTTCCTCTCTTTTCTCTCTTTACCTTCCCAGAATTCACCAGTCTGTTGGAACACTTCTGCCATGTGTGAAGAGTTTTGGCAGACCAAATCCACATGCCTGAAGTGATGCCCACCAGTAGAGACATGAAAATTTTCAACATTTCAACAGCCATATTAGAATCATCTGCAGAATACCGGAAAAGGGCCCAGTTGGAGATTTCATAGAAATAACAGGCAATCACACAGGTTGCAGGGACAGTATACAAGACCGAGAAGACCCCAATCTTGACCATCAGTCTCTCCAATTTGTCTGTCTTTGTCCCGTCTTTCTGCAGATTTGACCGAATCTTAAACAAGGCCACCAACCCTGCAGCAATGAACAAAGTTCCAATCACCAAGTAAGTGAAGAGCGGTGCCACCACAAAGCCAGTAAGGGCATCAAGGTTTTGGTTTCCCACATAGCACAGTCCTGTCAGTTCATCTGCATCCACCAACCTCATAATCAGGATGACAATGGTCTTCACTGCAGGGATGGCCCAGGCAGCAATGTGGAAATAACTGCTATGCATTTCAATAGCTTCATGACCCCACTTGAGTCCTGCTGCCAAAAACCAAGTGAGTGTCAGAATAACCCACCAGATGGAACTGGCCATTCCAAAAAAGTACATCAGCAAGAAAATTATTGCACATCCTGTATTCTTAAGTCCTTCTTGGATGAGAACAGGTTCTGCTGCCTCCTCAAAATCACAGGATATCCTTTCCCGGCCAACAGTCAGCCTGACAATATAAGCAATGCTATAAATATTATAGCACATACTGAGAAATATGATGGGGCGCTCAGGGTAGGAAAACCTGGAGGAATCAATGAGGAAGGTGAGAACAGTGAAGGCAGTAGAAATGAAGCAGAGGCTGGCCCACACAGCCATCCAGATGTCTGTGAACTCCTTAGCCGAGCGGCTATATAAGCCCGCATCATAGCCACACTTGAGAACACAGTTCAGGCTCCTCTTCACCCAGATGTACTGATCAGAATTGGTCCCTACGGAGTGGCACTCCTCCCCGGTCTGGACAGGGGTTTTGTGTGCAAGTGGCACCTCCTCATCCCCCGGACCTTCCATGCACATGTGGTTGTGATCGTTCTGAGGTGGGAATTTGCTGCAGTTCAGGCTCTCTGGCCAGGCAAAACCAAACTCCTTCAGCACAGGTTCACAGCGCCTCTTGACCGACAGACACATGCCGCCACATGGGCCAATGGGGATGTTGATCTTCTCTGTGCACATTGGCACATACACCGAACAAAGGAAGAACTGGAAAAGTAAGGAAACGAACAAAGAAAACAATGACTTGGGAAGTTTGACCAAACACTTGCACAAACCCAGCCAAACTTATTAAAGATAATGCTGACAATGTCCATATCTACTTTTACTCCTGTCTACAGGGAGTTCAGTTGTCTGCCTCTAGCCTCAAATAGGGAATCCTGGCTAACACTCTAGTGTTTTTTTGTTCTAGTAATGTCTTTCAGGAGAACATAATTAATAGATAGATTAAACAGGCCTGGGGAATTACAGACTCCCCTTTAACATAATACTTGGAGAAATTAACCGTAAAAATGAATTCTCAGGCTTCCTTCCCTTTCAACTATTACTGGAAGAACTGACCAGCAACTAAGCATCATTCTGATAATGGGTAGTTACTTTTATCCCCCCTTATCTCCAGAAGAGTAAATATTTTTTTTAAGTACAGAGCCTGTCTTTCTCCTGTTTATAATCTCTTTCCTCTATTTTATTTCTTGAAATTATATTTTAGTAAGTCCCGCACTGAAACAGAAAAAAGTTCTGAGTGATCATTAAGGCTCCATGATGGATTCAGGTTAAAGTTTCTCTCCTCACCAGGGACTTATTTGGCCAAGTTTCCTTGTTGAATAATAATGAAGCACAATAGGAAAATACAAATGTTGAGTCCCTGAAATGATGAGAGCAGCAGGGAAGAGTCCAGTTGCTGTCCTCAATTCCTCCAGCATTGATAAACAGTCTGCTTGGCTCCTTACAGATGTTGTCTATGAAGTCTAGAATTACAAGCCACTATTTTCCAGCAAGTAAAAGGATCTAGCCCTGTCTTTCAAAATAAGTCTGGCTATTTCCCCAGGATACATGTAATTAAAAATATATATCCCTGCAAAAACTGTTTTTCCCAACAAAACTAACACTGATGTCAGATCTGTGCTGTTGCCAAACTAAAAGCTAGAGAGAATCCTTTTCAAGCGTTTATCACCTAATCCTAAAGTTTGAAAACTTCCAAAGGAACATTTCAGCAGCAGTAGGTCTAATCCCAACCATTTTCCGGGAACCACAGTCCAACTTTTTCAATGACCTGTGTTAAAACCATGCACCTACTAAGCTGCTTGTCTGTTTTCTTATCTCTTAGAAGCTACAACCAGAACTATGCATTTCCAAGGTTTGGGGGAGGGGTAACTATCCTTTATTTAGAAGTCTTCTGAGCTTCTACATATATTCCAACCAAAATACACCCCGTTATCACAACCAAAACACAGTCCATAGCCTTACCCACCCCCAAAAAATGTAATTCTACAAAATTTGTCTTTTCAGTTACTTTTAAGTCCAATAAAAACATACTATAGGGGGAATGTTGGTTATTTTTTGGCAATCCTTTAGGCACCCAACAAAGACAAAGTCTCTTTGCATTTACTTTTGTAGTATTTAACATTTTCTACTTTCACATAGCTTAGAACATTTTTTAATTACTAGGCAGAAAGGTACAGGAGGTAAGGTACCCAAGTACCCAACCCTTTGAGTTCCCAGGCATTGCACATGGCCCCCTTCAGGAGTGACCCGATCATAGAGCCAGGAATAAGTCCTGAGCGTCGCCAGGGTGTGCCCCCTAGTTTGTTTTTTGTTTTGTTTTGTTTGTTTTTTGTTTTTTTTTTGTTCAAGTTGCTGTAAAAAACTACTCTTCAGATAAGTGAACTACCTTCTGACCACATTATCAGATCTTGCCCTAGTTATCTTTGCTCTGAGCACTACCTTGCCTCCCCCACTGTCCCACGTCCACTGGAATAAGAAACCACACACACACACACACACACACACACACACACACACACACACACACACACACTCTATTTCCCCAAACCCAGGTGGTGGGGTAGAGAAGTGGTGGGTGAAGGATAAGTCCCCGGCGCCTAATTTCTAATTTCTCCTTCCAGCAGCTGGCCACGCCAGCTTCGCCCACAGCGCCGCGGTGGCCTGGGCCAGGATCCTTGGCAGAGATAACGCTCAGCCCCGCTGGGTTAGGGGCTTGGCCAGACGCGGTGGGCAGGGGAGAGAAAAGGAAGGGCGGGGTGCAAGAGTGGGTTCTTTCGCAGGCCAGATGACTTACACAACGTTTTGGCTCCCGGAGCCTGCGAAGGGACAGAACAGTCGGGGGCGGGAATGGAGATAACTTTTCCAGACTAGGTATATAGCCTTCAAGCCAAGGCAGAACTTCGCCGTGTGGGCTTGGGGGGTGAGTGGGTGGGTGTGCCAACCCAGTGGGGAGGGGGGTGTCTTTTCTGGGGTTGGGGTGGGGACGCCCACCTGCAGCTGGCTGGAGCAGCCGTACTGGATGAGAGGCGTGAAAGTCGTGAGCTGCAGCTCAGCGTCCGTCTGCAGCTCGTGTCCCACCAGGTTGGGCATCTTGGTCACGTTGTAGCCCAGGTTCTGGCACATGGAGATGCGGATGGGGTCGCAGCGCCGCTCCTCCTCGTCCCCGAAGCCTCGAGCCGGGTCCGGCAGCAGCAAGGGCGGCAGCAGCAGCAGCCACAGAGTCAGCCCGACGCCTCCCGGCACCCCCGGGACCATCGGTCCCGTGCCCCGCCGGCAGGCCATGTCCAGGAGCCCCCGGTCAGCTGCAACGGCGGCGGGGGGCTGCTGCGGGAGACACCCCCCAGTTTGCAAGCTGCCCGTGCTCGGTCCCCCTTGCACGGGGGGCAGCGAATAAGGGAATGTGATTGATCAGGCTCCCTACAGCTCCCAGCGATTGCACGCGGTCTCAGACGCCCGGAGTCGGGACGCAGAGGCGGGCAGCGAGGGTCATGGCTGCAGGCGGCTAGCCCCCCTCCAGGCGCCCGCTCCCCAGCGCCGCGCCGCTCTCTCGGGCTCTTCCAGACCCACTCCGGGCTGCAAGCTCGCAGGGCGGGCACGGGCGGTGACGGACAGCGCGGCCACCCAATGCCCGGGCGCCGCGGACCGCTGGGTGGAGCCGAGGCGCGGGCAGGCCGCTCCCCGCCGGCAGGGTCAGGCCCTTCCCTGCCGGCCCCTCCACGGCGGGGTCCCTCCCAGAGCCCCGCCCCATTTCCCCGGCTCCACTTTTCCTCCCACCCCGGACCGCCGCGCGCCGGGCCAGGCGGGGATGGAACCGGGTCACTCCCGCCTGGCCCACCTGCCCCCGCCGGTCTCAGGTGCCTAAAGTGCCCTCTCTCTGGACCGGGCGCCCCTTTTGATCGCCTGCTTCCAGCTGTCACCCGACCCGCCACCGCGAGGAGTGCACACAAAGGACGCGCGCGGCTCCGCGTTGGCTTCCAGCCTTGGCGGGGTGACCTTGAACACTCTGCCCGCCCGCTCGGCTGCAGACGCGGGACCGGTGGAGAGAAGGTGGACAACGCGCGCAGGCCCTGGGGCAGAAGTGGAGCCCCCCGGGCGCCCCCCAGTTTTGGCTAGATCTGCGCCCCAAAGCAGGCCTGGCTTCAGTCTCCAGCGGGGGAGGCGCCCCAGCAGCCGCTGCGCCGACCGTCCCGCGCCCCCATTTCCTCGGCGTTCGAAATGGAATTCCACTGGGGGATTCGAAAGGAAATGAGACTAGGACGCTCCGTGCTTCTCGGTCCGCCGCCGCCCTTCCTGTCTCGGGGACACGATTTCTAAATGAGGTTCGGGAGGGGGGGGGGCTCTGGATCTGAGAGCCGTGTGCATGCGCGGGAAGGGGCACAGGGGTGGGGGTATTAAGAGGCGCACCCGCACCTGCAGCCCTACTCCACCCGGGTTTCACTTGGAGACTCGAGGCTCCCGGGACACGTGTTTCGATTGGGAGTTTACCTCTAGCTCCCCAATCCCACACCTAGGCCTTCTTGGTCCTTGTGTTCACCACCTTCTCTGCTTCTCTGCCCTGCAAGGCCAGTGGCTCCCAGCAGGTGGAAGCCTAAAAACATTTCCTGGGTGCTGAATCTGGGCAATTTACAGAACTTCAGATTCTGTGAAGTAGCCCCTTTGCAGATCTTTGGTTGGGTGAGAGCCCGTGCATGAAGCATGAAGTACAACATGAAGCTCACGCTCTTGCACCATTTGGTTGTGGTCACTGGAGGAGGGGGCTCCTTGCATTTTTGCCTTGGGGCAAAAAGACATGCCTTCCTGTGACCCAGACCTGTGGATCTCAGTTTAAAAAAGTCTGCCCTTACTCAGGGATCATGCTTGTCCAACCCTTGCCTCCATTTCCTGTGGTCTGAGTGACAGCAACCAAGTTGTTGTACACGTTTATGAATTCCCGTTTCAGCCCAGACTAGCATTCGACTGAGGTGCCACACAAGTGGGAGGGTGATTTATACAACTCTGGTGGTATTCATAATGGGTCTTATGATTCCATTTCTTTTTTCATTGGCAACTCAACTTTGCTGAGGGCAGCAGTGGAATCAGTTTTTGTTGTTGTTATTTGGCGCAGTGCCTAGAACTGTGTTGGCACAGAGAAAATGCATTGGCTCAAGTCATCAGCATGACCTCTTAGACAAGGAGACTGCATTAACCCCTTCAAGAGATTTCAAAACAAAACAGTACCATGAAACTACAACCAAAGTGATTCTTAGAAATGAAAAGAACCACCAAACCAAGGTCCGGAGGAGACCTTTCAAAGATGGAAAAAGGGCAGAGAGTGGCTGAAATGTCCCAGAAAAATTCCCAACCGGAAGTTTACATGCTTAGTAGTCTTCTTCAATCACTTCTATCAAGCCTTCCATGGGTGCTCATGAGATCATTAAATGTGAGATCATTAACATACAAAACTAAATAGATGGCAAGATACATGATCAAATGAGTAGGTAGATCCTCACCCTCTAGGAATTTATTGGAGAAGACAAAGAATAGACAGTCAAATGCCACTGTTTAGAGAGAACTGTGGGTGCATAACACATAACAGAATCTGGAGGGTTATGCAAAGGGAGAAGGCCTGTGGAATTCTCAACTATTAAGCTAGAGGTCTGCTGCCCAGTTAGCAAGCAGTGGGCATTTCTTTTACTGCCCTCAGGCAGGGTGCCTTGTTTTATGATGAAGATGTGTGGACATGATTTAGTATACATTTAATTCTGTGACAATGAGAAGAGGAGGCTGACTC
>PVKC010038946.1:0-12658 GCA_004027635.1 Crocidura indochinensis
AGAGTGCTTCCCCACACTCCTTGCTATGATCTGCCTCATTCCTATTATCCCTACGAGTTTTCAAGACTTAAATAAATACAATGTTTAATGTCATAACCTGGATATTTGGTCCTTGTAAGCATATTCCTAAATCTGAACATACAGAAACATTTTTCTTATCTTTTTCCTTTCTTCTGTTTTCTCACTATACTTTTACTTTAATTTTTCTCTTTTTTATCAGTGATTGGGAATGATACTGAATTTATATAGTAGCAGAACCCAATCTACAGAAAAAGATGACTTTTATAAGACAGTTAACATTTTCTCATTGGCATTTTCTATTGTAGCTCACAATGCCAATTAATTTCTTAATTCATTAGCAATGTAACCAAAGAAAAGACTTTGAAAACACTGTGCTTTGTGTAGATGTCTTTTAATTAGGGCTAATTAAATACTGTGGAAGGACCTGATTACACCTTGGAGTATATTTTAGTCTTAAAAAAAAACAACAAAAAGAAATAGAAGAAAATAAATAAGTCTTGTTAGTCAGACACGCACTGAACAAAAGGCGAATTCAATGACTGTTATAAACACACACACACACACAACTGCAAGAAGAGTACAAATTACAGAGTATCACTGGGAGAGTAGAGTCTAAATCTATGTGAGGATTCTCCTTAGAGGTTCACGCACCACTGTTTATTTTGGTTATTAGGCAGAATCTCAAGTAAAACCAAGTAGAAATCACACAGTTTCTAAAAATGAAGAGCAGTGCCAGTGGGTAAACAGTTTTAGGGCAAACTGATGCAATACACCCTGAAGTTAAGAAGGGACTTTTCCAGATGGCCACTGTGCATATGGCTGGGGATATGATGGTAGCCAAAATAGGAAATGAGAACATGAATCTTTCCAATTAAATCAGCACTGTCCTTGAGAAATGAAATTTCACAGAACATGTCAGTAAGTATGTGGATGGACAAGAAATAGCATCAAGTCCTTCAAGACATTTTTAATTTAACTAATTATGACATTTTTTAAAATGTTGAGACCAGTTAAATTTATTTTGGGATTTTAGGCAAGCAAAGCAATGAGCTAAATGATATGCTAGGAATTTACAGCTTAAAATTGAACTTGTCTATCTTCACTCATTCTGGAACATTGGATGAGTTACTTAATTTCTCTCTGTTTCCTCCTGTGTAAAATGAGAATCACATCCTCAGGCTGCCCAATAGGCTTGTTGTGAAGATAAAATAATGACTTTTATGAGGCACTTTGCAATCATGAAACACTGGATTGTATTTTTCTGAACTTGGAGGGTATAGCCAATAACTCCAGTTCATGCTGTGGAACACTTCTTGGTCCTTTTCAGGGAAGAGGCTACTATTATAATTTATATACTATTTATATATAATATTTATATAATTTTATTATATATTTATAATATATAATTTATTTATAGGTAAGATTTCTAGCTTTGTTAGAACCTGCCTTTGACATATTCTTTGGTAGTTATTTGATTCATCTTAATTAAAGGAAATTTACTGGTCTGTGTATAATAAACCTGGCTGGAAGCTGAATTTTTCCAGGCAATCTGATTAAACTTCCTAATAAATTTCAACTTTCCTAAATATCAGATACATATGTTGCCATTATCTATGAGAAATACCAATCAGAAAGATACCCTATGTATTTAAATATGGAAAACAGCAATTTCTATGGGATTTTTATTCATTCAATGACTTAATGGATAAAATAATCTGATGAATAGTTTTAACTTTGGTCATTTTCTTTGTTTTTCTTTACTTATGCCTTGATATCCTTTTGTTAAGTAAACTAAATCATCTAAAATTAATACAGCTTCTATATGAGCTAGTATTTCTCCTTCTTGGTATGTCACATGACAAAAAAACTATTTAAAATATATAAACATAATGTTCCTGTCTACAATTGTAGGGATATGAAATCAACCCAAATGCCCAATGGCAGATGAATAGATATAGAAATTGTGATATCTATAGTGATGTATATAGAGAGTGGAATACTATATAGCCATATGAAAGATGTCATATATCAATTCACTGACATATAAATAAAACTATAAGAGGGAGGACAAATGCTGGCTAATCGCTCTAATCTGTGGTGGATAGAGGAAACAATGGACTAGAAGATAACAAATAATGCCAAATTTGTTGGCCTAAATTGCATCTGAGAACATGGAACTATATGGGAGATTGGTTGGGAGAAAATAAAAATTGGACCAAAAGAATATTAAAAGAGGAACTTAAAGCTTCACATCACTAATCAACAGGGAGATGAAAATAAAAACAGCAAAGAGGTACAATCTCATGCCACAGAGACTGGCACATATGACAAAGAACAAGAACAATAAGTGCTGACAGGGATGTAGGGAGAAAAGAACTTTCATTCTCTGCTGGTGGGAATGTCGTCTAGTCCAGCCTTTATAGAAAACAATATGGACATTCCTCAAAAAACTGGAAATTGAGCTCCCATATGATTCAATTATGCCACTCATATGGATATACCCTAGGAACAAAAAAGCACAATTCAAAAATGTCTTCCTCACGCCTATATTCATTAAAATGCTATTTACAATAGCCAGACTCTGGAAACAACCCAGATACCTTTCAATAGATGAATGGCTAAAGAAACTGTAGTATATATACACAATGGAATATTATGCAGCCATCAGGAGAGATGAAGTCATGAAATTTTCCTGTACATGGATGTACATGGAAACTATTTTGCTGAGTGAAATAAGTCAGAGGGAGAGAGATAGACACAGGATAGTCTACCTCATCTCTGGGTTTTAAGAAAAATAAAAGACATGATTGTGAAAATGACCGTAGACAACAGAGATGAACACTGGAAGAATAGGCTCATGCTATGAAGCTCATCTCCAAAAGTGGTAAGCTTAATTAGAAAAATAATTACACTAACAACTATCATGACAATGTTAATGAATGAGAGAAATAGAATGCCTGTTTCAAATATAGGCAGAAGTGGGGGAGGATGGAGATAGGGGACATTGGTGAAGGTGGTATTCTATTTATGACTGGAAACCAACTACAATTATGTTTGTAATCATGGTGTTTAAATAATTATTAAAAATAGAGAGGAACTTGGGCACTGCTATGGGTGTGAGTTCAGGTGATAACATATATTAAAATCATAAGAGTTAAATTGATTGTAATACTCTCAACATCCAATGAATTCAAGGTAGATTTGGAACATGGAAAAGGCTTCAAGACAGAAACATTGATTACACAGATATTGGTAGTGGGTTTGGAGTTGGAACACTAATTAGTAATAATATTGTAAATTGTGATGCTTAAATAAAAATTGAAAAATTGAAAATCCAAAACTACTTAGTATTAATAGTAAAGAATTTTTTTATTTCCTTATTTAAAATCCTGAAGTTTTGATTGTTTGTTAATTATTTGTCTTTTACCCATCTGAGCCCATTTATATTCGGACTCAACTACACTTTAAAATGTTTGGGAATTCCTCTGTTTTCAAGATTAATCTGATACAGTTGAAATGATTTTATTTTAGTTAGTAAATCATTCCTCCCCTTCAGAATAGAACTACCCATAGATAGGGGGATCTCAAGAACGTAGCAGGTATGTAAACTCTCATAGAACCAATAGTTTGGTCCTAGCCATATCATGGGGTGAGAAAACAAGAAAGAAAAACAAAACAAAAGACAATATACTCATACCTTATTTATCCCACCCCTTGAACTGCTCCTTAGGGGCAATTCTTAGCATTGATGGTTTGCCCTTTCAGTTTTTCTTAAATTCAGCTAAAACAGAACTTCATAAGTTTCTATTGGAGAAAGCAGATTCCTTAACATTTCCTTGCTTAATTGAATTGCTGCTATCATGATTGAGAAGCCATGCAAAAAATTCCCAGGAACCACACAAACTACTGAGATTTGGAAAATTATTTCTTATCAAGTCTTGGGCCACACTATGATATTAATTAGGATTTTACTTTGTATTCATGTCTCTTACATAACAAAGAGTAAAAACTAAATTTTATTATTACAGAGTTAGAGGAATTTCCATGTCATATATAAAATTTTTATAGAAATTAAGCTTGGATTTTTTTTGTGATTATAAAATAAAGTAGCTGTAACTATATTTTATTCCACTAAAAATAGTCTGAATTTTCAGTTTCTCCTGAAGTCCTAATCAATCCTAACAACCTGAAAAACTGACAACCTGATAAATTAATGTGCTGAAATTTTATTTTATTTATTTATTTTATCATGCTGGGCTCATGGTTTCTTCCTGGCTCTATTCTCAGGGATCATTCCTTGTGGTAGTCAGGAATAATAATAAAATCCCAAATCATCCACATTCAAGGTAAATACCTTACCTACTGCACTGTGCCTCTATGGCCCTTTGCTGAAATTTTAGACACTCAATGTAGATCTTTGACAGACCACAAATATATTTTGATCAACATTTATTGAATTTAAGAAATGTTACTTTACATTAGAATGATTTTCAGTTGGTTTATGTTTGAAGAAGGCAAATGATAATCTTTGAAATTAATTTTTAATCCTCAGAAAATGGGGTCCTAACTTCGCTGAAGTATCCCTGTTTATTTAAATTCACACATGCTAACTCATGAAAACATACTAACATACGAGAAATGCATACTAACCAAATGCATATGATAATTAAATTTTTCACATGAGTTGATAAAATCTTAAACTCTGGAAATATTGACTACTAGGGCCTTGTAGCTAAAATTTGGGAAAGCTCCTCATTGAACCAGAAAAGTGGGGAGCAAGAGAAAGAAAGGTAAAAACAGTGTAAATAAGAATGAAATATTCATAATTCAAACTGATAACAGCACTCATAGAACTTCTAAGTATACAAATAATAATGACTGGTCTGAATATTAATATCATACTGCCTTATTATATTATACAAACAAACAGCCAAGGACAATAGATATGAGGGACAAAAGGACCAGTACCTGGTAGGAAGTTTGCCACAAATAGTAGGGGAGTGAAGGAAGTCAGGGCAGAGAAGGGACCACCAAGACGTGCAAGTTGGAAATTATTACTCAACAAGAACTGGATAGTGATATAAATGATACCAGTTCACTAACAATATTTCAAATCACAGTTTCTAAAATTGGGATATATATATATATATATATATGTATATATATAGAGAGAGAGAGAGAAAGAGAGAGAGAGAAATGTTTGCACTGGTATTGTACATTATATGACAGAAACTCATTCATAAGTGAATTTGTAAATTGCATCTCATGGTAATATTATTAAAGAATTTACTTATGAATTAAATAAGTACATTAAAAAAGAATATTATGTGATATATCTCCAAAAATGAAAGAATGACTGATCTGGTGTTTTGATACAAAAGCACATGGACTGTATTGAAAGAAGATAAAAATGATTGTTAGATCACTAAGACCAGGCATTATTTTAGTCTTAAAAATACAATTAGCAGTAAACAGTGGTTGAAAATGGTTATAACACTGAATATTTTACACTTCATTTTATACTGTCACAAAATGACTTACCTAAAAACAGTAAATATTTATAGGAAGCCTGCCAATATATCGAGTCAGCGGCAATTTACACTAAAACTGTGACAAGATACAAAGGAAACAGTACGAAAAATACTATAAAAATAGCAATATATAATTGATTTTATTGTTGATAATCCTATAGTATACCACTCCAAAAATAGCAATATTAGTAAACCATCATTTGATTGCTCTTTTCTTGTCTTGCAGTCTAGACTCACTTAGCTGGACAGTCCTGCTCATCTTATATGTAGTCACTCGTGTGATCACAACTACAACTTGTGTGGTTGCAGTTGATCAGGTGAATCAGTCAATTAATTTGGCGAGAGCCAATCAGCAGGCATGTGTGGAGTGCTAGCACTCTGCTTCTGGTGGTTGAGTCTGGGCCAGGGGTGGCAGGCACCATGTCCAGCCTAAAAGGTGCAAGAAGAAGCCCTTGAGGCAGCCCAAGAAGCAGACCAAGAAAATGGTTGAGGAAGACAAAGAGTTCAAGCAGAAGCAGAAGGGGAGCAGAAGTTCGAGGAGGTAAAGGCCAAGGCTGAGGGGCAGGGCCCCCTGGCCTAAATAAATAAATAAATAAATAAATAAATAAATAAAGTTCTTTGTGACTGAAAATAAAAGTATATTCTTGTTCTTTCCTATGTCTGTTATCTTTCAAAACAAGTGCTTTAAGTATATGAATATTTAGTGCCCTTTATTCTTCTGATATACCAGCATTAATGAATTGTATCAGAAAATCTTAAAGCTTTTTCAATAGAATAAAGCAATTGATCTACCTTCAAAAAAAGAAAAGAAGAAAAAAATCTGGCAAGAAGTAAACTCTTCATTGTACCAAAGGCAACGGTGATCTTTTATTCTATTCCTGCCTAAATGTCTGGATTCCCTGAGTAGTTTCTATTGCCAACAGTAGCTAGAATGATATGTTTTGAAACATATCATACATTTAGGAATAAACTTTTGAAAAAAAAGAATAAATAGTGCAGCAATGAATATAGGTATGGGGAAGGGATTTTTGTATTGTATTTTTGTGTTCCTAGGGTATATCCCTAGTAGTGATGTAGCTGGATCGTATGGGAGCTCAATTTCCAGGCTTTGGAGGAATCTCCATATCGCTTTCCAAAAAGGTTGGACTAGACAACATTCCCACCAGAAGTGAATCAGTTCCTTTCCCTCCACATCATCGCCAGCATTGCTTGTTCTCATTTTTTTTTACGTGTGCCTTTCTCTGTGGTGTGAGATGGTACTTCATAGTTGTTTTGATTTGCATCTCCCTGATGATTAGTGATGTGGTGCATTTTTTCATATGCCTTTTGGCCATTTGTATTCTTCTTTGTCAAAGTGTCTCCCCATTTTTTGATGGGATTAGATGTATTTTTCTTGTAAAGTTCTGTCAGTGCCATTTTTAAGGGCAAATGCAGAAAAACATATAGTTGATGCTTCCCCTAGAAAAGTCATGTTATTTATGTAAAATATATGTGTGGATAATACATATCCAAAATCATGTGGATAATACATATCTAAAATCATGTGGAGGGTGTTCTTATCTGCATATTTTCATGAGTTCTAATATAAAATAATATCTTGCATCAAAATTTAGCAGCTGTTTTCCCCTCTACCTAACTTTTTTTTGGTGAATATTCATGCCTTTTATTTCTCCTTACATGTGGTATGTTGTTTTACTAGGATGTTCCTTTAGCTCAAAAAATTTTTCCTA
This sequence comes from Crocidura indochinensis, assembly GCA_004027635.1. Taxonomy (NCBI): domain Eukaryota; kingdom Metazoa; phylum Chordata; class Mammalia; order Eulipotyphla; family Soricidae; genus Crocidura; species Crocidura indochinensis. The sequence continues at coordinate 7,283 of PVKC010038946.1, forward strand.
ATTATTATAAACATAATCACTACCTCATAACTCTTAAATGTTACAGTATTAATTTCTTACTCTTGAAATTGTTTACTTATTCATTATTGTCTCTTAAGTGCTTTAAAAAAGTGGCATATGTGTAATAGTTATCTGTAAATATTTGTGAAACAGTAGATCATATGAATAGAGGCAAAACTTGAATGTGTATTTGAATCTGAAATTTTTCTTTAAGTAATACCAAGAAATCAATGTAAGTATAAAAATTATGACTCATAGTTCATTTCAGGCTGAGAACTTCAAATACTATTAAGCTACACAATAGTTCTTTGCTATTAAAATGGTGTGTCTGTTACAAATGCTTAATGCAGCTGGAAATATTAAAGCTAGAAGCCAGTTTTTCAAGTTTTTGATTACTTCCCTTCAATTTTACATGAAAAAATTAGAGTGATGAAATATAAAAACCTCAAAAGGCATATGAGGTATGCATAAATTTCTTTTATATTGACTTGACTGCATAGTGCCTCATTTTTCTTTAGTTGATATGCTCTTTATTTCCTCAGTGATAAAATGAATTCACTGTAGTTGCTTACATTATGAAAAAACTCTCTGACACGGATACTGTTCTACACATGCACATATCAAAAAATATTGTGATTTAGCTACATAACGTTGCATTTAAAAATGCACATGGATCAACATATGGTATATCATATATATGTATATATATGCTATGTTAGATCTTTTAAATATTAGGAATATATTGCAAGTTTGACTCAGTAATTTCTTTTTTATTTATTTATATACCTCATCTCTACCATTTAATAAAATCTTTCCATGTTTTAAGAATATCAGTAAGAAAACAATGTTGTGAAAGATATGTAAGTCATTTTGGTCAAAATAAAAAAAAGAAAAGAAAAAAAACGAATATCAGGAAGAAATGTTAGGAAACAAACAAACAAAAAAACACTGATAATTTAAATAGTTCTAAAGATAAACTTTGAGGATATCCTGGCTCTCCTCTCTAATAAAAAATTCTTACAAGTGTCTTCACATAATTGGCCTCTGAGATTTTTAAATATGATATGGAACCATGTGCTTTGTTACTTATTCTCTGAATAGAGCATAGTGAAGAGTTTTGCCCATTTTCAGGGTGTACTGTGGTTGTTGGGTGTCAGCTATCTGCAGCTGAAATTTTTCAGGACTTTTTAGGCATGTAGGTTAAATTACAAGTATTTTCTATGGGAATGTAGGCAGAATGATAGAAGCCTCTTCTATACACATAATCATTTCTTGTGTGGATGCTCTCTCCATTGGCAAGATTTTATGAGCAGGGTTACAAGGGAAAACATGTTTTGACAAAGGCAAACATATAGAGAACATCTCTTTCTTTTTCCACAATCTATGAATTAAGAGAGATTTGGTGATAGTATCTACCTCTTATATTAACTACTAAACAATGTTATAGTTTTGTTTTGTTTTATTCGGAGCGACAGCAGGTGATGCTCAAGAGTATGTCCTGATTCAGGAAAATCCATCAATAGTGTTTGATGGATTCAGGAGACCATATGGGATGTTGGTAATCAAACCCAAGTCAGACTTAAGAAGGCTAGCATCCTACCATCTATACATTTCTCTGTCCATATATGCCATAGTTTTAATAGAGGTTATGTCATTACTGTTAATAGAGAAAATTGTGGAGTAGACTTTGGGAGACAATCATTTGGGAGACAGTTTGTTACAAATACAAATTCCCAGGCTATGCTTCTACATTCTGATCTATTAAATCTGAAATGGGGTCCAGAAATAGATTCTAGTCACAAGTACAGACAATTTGGATGCATAGTAGGAGGAGTACTGATAAAGTGACTAGATCTGTAGAAATGACTACTGGTCCACTGGTATTAGAAATAGACAACAGACAATATCTTGAGCCAAAATGTGGGCTGAATAAATTAAAAGTCAATGAGTAAGTGAAAAGATTGTCAAAGTTCTGCAGGAATAAATGCCAATACAAAGGCACCAATAAACTTGAAGAATTTCAGTGAGTATAAAAGCTCAAAGGAAGGTTAGTAAAAGTGGAGTAATGGCTGAAAGAAAACAGTTAACATTTATAGAGGCAGCAGATAATTTCAGCATAAACATCTGCAAATAAAAGCACATTAGACCTGGCAGAACACAATTGAACAACACACATAAGGGGTGTGCCATAATGGTTTTCAGGTCAATACCACTATCAACACTCATTCACCCATCACTAAAGAACAGTATGTAAGAGCCTCCAAGGGATTATTTTTTCTTTCTAATACACAACTGAACACAAATATTATAGGACTAAAACGAAAGACCATTCTTAGATTGAATCTTATATAGTTCACTAAATTTAACTAGATTGTTTCACCTTAGTAAATCTTTTATTTTTAATGATTCATCAGCATTTACCTCAAATGGAAGAGGAAATCACCCTGTCCCCCAAACATCATCATCTTTGGAACTATGCAATAAACACAATTAAAATATAGTTGGAGATGAAAACACCAAAGTAAACAAATCCATACACATATAGTGCACTAATGATGAGAAAAACATATTATATTTCTATTTAAAGTTAACTATAGATAAAATTATGAATACTCTTAGATATTACTGATCAGGTGTTTTATTTTTTAACTGATAGCCAAGTGTTTATTGTGATAAAAATTTAAAAGAAGTAGACTTTCATAATAAAGAGTTAAGATGATAATTTTTATTTAAAAATAAAGCTCTATTAAAGAAATAAAGCTTTAATTGATCAGCAACAATTTTACCCAGGGGTATATTGCCATAGAGTTTATCTTTCACTGTTTTTTTGTGTGTGTGTGAAATCAGGGCTTCTGGTTAAAAACCTCTCTGCTCTATACTAGAGATATCAAACCTCAAATTGGATAGAGCCAAGTGGTGAACATGTTCTTAGAAATAGTCAATTAATTAAGGGATCCATCAGTACTCTGAATGCTGGTTCTCCTGTAGATTGGCAGGTCTAGAGACTTAAGCATAAATGTTATTTATGAAATAATATGGTACAATACCTGAGAGTCACGGACTGTGGGAAGATGCCTAGTATTGAGTAAGTTTAAAACCAAGTCACAGCAAGAAAGAGTTTTCATATGCTTGCAGCTACTTTGTTTTATTTTTCTTTTCAAATAGGTAGATATTCAGTTTATAAAATAACGGAACTGACTTTTTATCAGAAATAATTCCATTCCCTATAATATACATGTTTTGAAGATGGTAATGAATATTTTAGAAAAGGGCTCACCACACAGAGTGGTGAGTTCAGTTATAGAAATAACTACATTGATAACTATAATAATCATGTGAATGAATGATGTGAACTGGAAAGCCTGTCTAGAGTACAGGTGGGGGTGGGGTGGAATGGAGGGAGATTTGGGACATCGGTGGTGGGAATGTTGCACTGGTGAAGGGGGGTGTTCCTTACATGACTGAAATCGAAACACAATCATGTCTGTAATCAATGTGTTTAACTAACATATATAAAAAATAAAAAAATAAATGATTTTTTGAGATCTCTTTCTTTTTTTATTAATTGCAATAATTCCTGTAGAAAGCCTAGTTTTACCAGTGTGACTGTTGCCAGGTTCTGATTATTTTCTTAATAAAGTAGTAACAGAAATAACACATAAAATCAAAAGAATCAAGTTTTTAAAATTATACTGTTCATTTAAAATGCAAATAAGCTCAATTCCTTTAAATTTACTTAAAATACGTAAACAAAATATTTAGGGAATATATCTTAAAAAGTATTTATTATAGAAAATAATTTTAATTATTTTTAAATACATTCGCTAATCAAAGTAACAAAGTTTAAAAAGTTAAGCACCCCTTATTTTTATGAAAATTTTGCATCAATTGAACTACTTTGAAAGCAACAGCTAATGACCATGATATAGTAGCAGATTATTAAGAAACAAAGGTCTGAGAAATCTGAGCTTTGCTCTAGTTGGGAACTTTAATGGCAAATGAGAATGACAGTGTATCTGTCACATTTCCAGGAAGTTTTTCTACTTGAAGTTTGCCCTTGAAAAGAAAAACCAGAAGAAAACACCCAATGTACCAAATTAGAAACTTAAAAAAAAAAGTACCCAGTGCTATAAAAAAACATAGTTGTGTAACACTTCAAGGATGAATTTTAAGCACATTTAAGTTTTGCGACAGGTAACACCTGCCTCATTCTGATAGACTTTAACTTCTGATTGACTTAAAGAACCTCTGAGAAGAAAGGGTAAACAAAGCTGATCTGAAGAGACTTTGAGATTCAAAGATGAGCTGAGAGATTTCCCTTCAAAATCAAAGAGACAGTCCCAACGTGATTGGTTAACAAAAAATCTTTTTCTGAATAGTGTGAAGGTCAGTTATATGCTGCTCAACTGAGCAGCTTCTGAGTAACATGCAGAGTGGGTTTCATTGTTTTGTTGCTGAAATGCCTGTCTGCAGCTTGCTTGCTAACATTTACCCATCTCAAGTCATTGTAATATGCTAGTGCTCATTCTGCTTGGCAAAACAGTTTTCTTTCATAAAAAATTTATAAGTCAGAATAATTGTGAATTACCTATTTCATGTCTATGAGTACAAATTATAATATTTTTATTACTTGAGAGACTGTATAAATAATTGGGGTGCTGTGTAAAAAACCAAAACCTTAAAAAGTTATTTATAGTATTCCCTGTTCATGTGAGAATGAGGATATGTGAAAGAAGTTAACTATAGGGTTATATGCTCCTAAAGAGTTAGATGATGAATTCACTCTATGATATACAGTAATGCTAGCAAAGCAGAGCAAATCTCCCCACTAATTTCCTTTTGAACTTTAGTAAACTAGAACTAGAATTCTCAAATTTGTCTATAGCTCTATAATTTCTTAAGAGATGGTGTCAAAGAATTGTGGAGACAAATACAAGGACATATGGCAGATAAGGTAAGAAGTAACCTCACTCTAGGAACATTGATTAATAGAGCATTAGATGTATTTTACTTGTTTGTTTTCTGAATGGTGTTTCATTTAACAACTTCTCTAAAACAATCCTACTCAGTTTCTGATATTCTCAGACAGCTTTTAATTTCTGGTCTTTGAATACAGCTTTTAGTTCATTATAGACAGGTGACCAAATCAGAATACTCTCCTTTGTAATTTCAGAAGTGGACAATATGACTCGAATTCAATCAAACTGAAATCTCCTTAAAAACATGCCAAAATTTGGGGCCTGGGAGATAGCATGGAGGTAAGGCGTTTGCCTTTCATGCTAAAGGCATCGTTTGAATCCTGGTGCCCCATATGGTCCCCCGTGCCTGCCAGGAGCAATTTCTGAGCATGGAGCCAGGAGTAACCCCTGAGCACTG
>PVKC010038947.1:0-12654 GCA_004027635.1 Crocidura indochinensis
ACGGGGGGGAGGGGGCATATGGGGAACCGGGGGATCTAACCGTGGTCAGTCCTAGGTTAGCGCATGCACCTTATCTCCAGCGCCACCGCCCCCCATGCTGGGTAGATCCCGTGATTTTCATTTTTACTACAAGGTTCAAGATTAATCTTTTTTGACAACAAATAATTGGAAAGAAAAAACATGCTTACTAAAGAGTAGTATCGTTCTAAAAGACTTTCCCTCTCCTTTTAAATAAATATATATAAAACTTCTGCTTTATTATTGTTACTGTGTAGTAAGCACAGCTCCAAGTACTGATTTTTGTTAAAATATGTATACAAAGTAGAGGTAAGTATGATTCCATATTTTTTTTAACATGAAAACAGCAAGCACAGATGACAAAATAAACTTGCTAAGGTTCGTAAGTGGTGGAGTCAGGAACCAAGCAGACAGTGTGGTGCCAGAGTCCTGCCCTGTTTTTAATCCTTCAAAGCTTCCTCCAAATATATACATGTCATGCTTACCTAAGTACACAGAATGTAAATCTAAAACATTATCAATCATGTTTATCACCCCAGAAAAACAAAATACCAAAACTCACTTCAAATAAATTTTAAGCATAAATCAACATTTATTTTTTGGAAAAATTATTTTGTTGTGATTAATGTCCTTAACAACACAATAAGTTTGTTGTTTGATCACCTATATCTTTCTTTTCCTCCATGTACTTATGCTTCCACAATTGAGCCTCAAAGGGAGGTCACAATTCAGTGACTCACATGTTATTCTATATATTATTATTCATTCATGCAACAAGAACTACTAAGTTTTAAACAAGATCATAGTATGAGGCATAAACTTATATACATAGAACATGAAAACAAGTAAGAGATATGACTTTGCTCCCACCAAATGAGAAACTCTGGAAAGTATTATAACCAGTGTGATTAATTAAATTCAAAACTTAATTAACTCATAATAATTTTTAATTTCATTCAACATAGAAAATATTTATCAATAAACTAAAGTTTATTTCATGTAAAGAAACAACCTTCAATCAACCTCAATTATTTTAGGAGCATTATTAAATCAAAACAGTAGATATTCTGGTTATTAACAGATAGTTAAAATTAACTTTGTAGTTACTATATTTGGAGGTGCTTTGCAAACTTATATGCTTTATTTGGAATTTCGCTTTCAGAAAACATCCTCCACTAGAAGAGTGAAACTGGATTCTCTGGCATAACCAACTGAATCAATATGGGCTTATATGTGTCATTCAAATCTTATTTTTTTGTGTGTGCATTTGCAGTAAAGACACAGACAGGCACCACATGTAGGTGTTAATGGAATTAGGTCAATGACATGAGCATGTTGAAAAAACTGAGAATATAAAGAAGGAATAATCAGAAGATAGCCAGAGTTTCAGGACAAGTGCTTAGAGACTAGAGAGACCCAAGAATTTTGATTTTTAGTTCTTATGTGGCCTTTCTGAGAAAAATCACCAAATCAATGTAAAAGATAGCACTTGTCCAATTATATAATTTTCATCGCCCAGAGAAATCTAATATTCTAATAACATGGAGTCAGCAAGGAAAAAAGGCCCTAGAGATACTCAGGTGACAAGAAAACTTTCATTACTCTGTTTAGAAGAGGAAGGCAGAATTTGAAGACATGTGCTAGTATACTTTTAAATTATATTTTTAAAGATTGCAATGCTTGTCACAATACATTATAGATATGTGTTGAGAATTTTATTTTATTTTAATTACTGACTTGGAATGCTGACTTCATGGATGGCCAATTTCTTGATCTAACTTGCTATTATTGATTGCTAGTCATCAGATGTCAGATAAAAATGATCTCTTACAGTCTTTTCATTGCATTCTTAGTTTAGATTCTCTTAGAAGAAGATTTAAGACATAAATTGAGCATAATACTAGGAGACACTGGCTGGGAGTAAAAAAGGAAAGGAAGAAAGCTGATGCAATGTTAATTTTTAAAAATAATTTCTTTATTGAAACATTATGGTTACAAACATGTTTGTAGTTAGATTTTAGTCAAAAAGGGCACACCCCTCTTTGTAAAATAAAAATATCCAGAAGTGGTGTGGTTGCCCCTGGCACCGTATTTCTAATATCTTAGGCAGACAGGTCTGATGAAGCAGGGTAGCAGCGAAGATATAATACACCAAGCAGTTAGGATTGGAGTGTATCTGCTTCATGGTCTATCTCTTCCAGATACTTTCTATTTGCGCCCCCCCCCCCAGTCATAACTGCTTTCTAATATCCAGAAGCAAATTCACTAGGGTTGGGCGGTCCTGTAATCCAGGTGGGCTTTTTTATATCAGATGAAGAGGTTACTGGGGAGAGGAAGTTCAAGGAATACCTTGTTTAGGGTTTTAGCTAGATTCACCTTACATTTCACCTTTTCTGTTTTAAACAACAACAAAAATGAATAAAGCTACAGAAGTTTTGTTCTACTTTTCTCCACCAGTGGTGGAAACTCTAGATTGGAACTTAAAGCATCAAAATTTAAGTTGTATGCATCATTCTCAGAAAATCAGCCTTTTTCATATCTTTCCAAATATGACACATATCACAATTCTTTTCATTTATTTCTCTGAACATAAACATTTGAACTTTTCTGCAGACACACTTAATTTGAAAATTCTTAAACATGCTTACACCAAGCAATGTAATATGAGTTATAACATCTTAGCTCCTTTCTATAAATTTCTTTAAACAAAATCAAAAGAACATTTCTGTATGCATATATATACATACAGAAATGTTCTTTTGATAAACTGTATATATATAGTTTAAAAGTAAGTCTGCTAAAATCAGAGAGGATAAAGAAAATGTGTATATGCATATATATAATAGAACAAATAAATAAAAAATTAAAAAAGTAATTGAAGAAAAAAGTGATGGAGGAGGCTATCTTTATATTTAAGAATAAAAACTATAAAGATATTAAACATACAAAGGCATTATAGACCTCCCAATTAAGTCTTTTGAGATATTCCTGTGGGGGGATGAAATCCAAGGCACTTTTTTTTATCACACACCTTAGTCTTGAGTTTGAGACTTGCAGCAATATGGGATCAGGTAGTGTCCTGGAGCTGTGGGTCTTTCTGAAGCTGAATCTGGTACCATACAACAGTCCACATCAGATCACTATGGAGCTGAAGCATTTGTCCACCAGGTTCATTTGTCACTACTTGAGACTCTTCTGTAGGGATAGTTAAGTTGCCATAATCTGTACTTTCCAGTCTTGGACCTCATGCTTTTGCAGCAGAAGAGAGCCATTTGGTATGTTATCAGATAGATGCTATCAGCATAAAATTATTAGTGGGTGTCGAGAGTGTGGGAGAACATTTGCTATATTTATTTAATTGCAACTTTTTTGCAATTGAGAAATTTCAAAACTAGTACAGTTCCACTGGAATAGAAAATCTTTGATAGTAAGGCTTAATTTTTTTATTTTTGAGGTGTTGGGGGTTTTGGCAACACTGAGTGACTACTCATGCATCTGCACTAAGAAATCTATCCTGTCTCTGCTCCAGAAACCATATGGGAATGCTGAGGATCAGACTTGAATTTGCAGTGTGCATGGCAAACATCTTATCCACTGTACTGTCTTTCAGGCCCCATTAAGGTGTTTCATTAAAGAAATAAATCTTCACTTCCAAAAGCAACTTTCATTCATTGTAATGGGTCTATCCTATCCAAAGCCCCAACTATATGAATTAGTGCCATTTTTGCACATTAATAATGGTTAATTTGCATTGTAAAAATTTCAATACAAAGTTATAGGAAGGGAAATAGAGCATAAATCTAAAGACTGATATTTTTTCTCACTAGCAGAATCTCCTTTCATTATTTATTCATAAACTGGAAGCAGTACTGTGTCATGAATTAAGATGGCTGAATAGGCCATCTATCTCCCCAAAGAATTAATGACAAACAACACAGATCAGATTTCAAGATGACTAGACATGTGATGCACAAAGTCTGTTAATGTTTACTATAAAAATAGCAAGAGGAATCAAAGTCAATGAAAAAAAAGTTTATTTTCTATATTGAAAAAATGAAGCTGACTAAAAGGCCAAGGCTTGAGTATTGATAATTTAGAGTCCTATCTCAGCTTTCCTCTAGAATGTGGGTCATCAATTAATACTGCAGTGCATTATTAATAAAGCATATTAATTAACCTAACTTTTACACTCAAGGATAGATTTGATTAGGTATAGAATAATAAAAAAAATCTCAAGACCACGCTGAAAGATGGCTAAAAGTTATTAGGGAGTGACTGAGGGGACCTGTCACCTTTGTGTGTTTCTCTACTCTTCTGTCTCCTGAAACTCTCTATAGAGGGCCAAGAAGGGTCCAGCAAAAACTCTCCTAGAGGCGCCCAATCTGAAAGGCCAAGAGAGATTGAGTAAAAACTGGCTACCAGAGGTGCCCTGGCAGAAAGGTACATCGTTTGTCTGTGAAGACAGATGGAAGAGGTCTGCGCCTGCTGTGAGATTAATAACTGAGAGAGACTGAAGAGACTTGTCGCCTTTGCATGTTTCTCTATTCTTGTGTCTCCTGAAACTCTCATGAGAGGGCCAAGAAGGACTCAGTAAAAACTGTCTCCTAGAGGCTCCAGCAGAGCAAAATGAGGCAGAACGGCCATGCACTCTTTCTAACTAATGAACCCTACCATAACATGCAGAAAAAAAAATCGCACTATAAGCATAACAATGAGGGAACTTCACAGGCAAACACCACACACGGAAAATGAAGATGATAGCTGTGATGACCCAAAAAATACCAACCATCTGATTAATCTCTCAGATAAGGAGTTTAGAATAAAAATATGGAGGATTCTCATGAAAATCAAAGAAAATATAGCTCTAGCTGAACAGAATACAAAGATAGAAATCAGAAAATTCCAAACAGTAATAACAGATCTGAAAAACATGGTAGCTGAACTGAAGACCTCAATGAAAAGCCTCTCCAACAGGGTAACAGCAGCCAAGGACAGAATCAGTGAACTAGAAGATGAAGTGCAGAACAACTTCATATAGCAGAAGAGATTAGAAAAGAATCTTAAGGCAAACAATCAAACAAAATGTACTCAAAGAATGTGAACAGATGAAACTAGAAGTCTTTGATAAACTCAACAGGAGCAACATAAGAATCATAGGAGTCTGAGAGACCCAGGAAGGAGAGTCCCAGGAGAATCAACAGTCAAAGACAGCATCACAAAGAAAAAACTCCCAGAGCTAAAGACTGCATGCAATCAAATCCTGCGTGCCCAAAGAATACCAGCTAATTGAGACCCGAAGAAAAACATCCCAAGAAACATCCTAGTTATGATGACGAATCCTACAGATAGAGATAGAATACTGAAAGTAGCAAGATCAAAAAGGAAAATTACACTAAAAGGAACATCCTTAAGATTTACAGCAGACATGCCACAAGAAACTCTCAAGGCCAGAAGAGAGTAGTAGGATATTGTGACATGATGAATAAAATGGATGCTTCATCTAGAATTTTGCACCCAGCCAGACTCACTTTTAGGTTTAAAGGAAGGATACATAACTTCATGTATAAGCAACATCTCAGAAACTTTACAGATACAAAACCAGCCTTAAAGGAAAATCTGAAAGGTCTACTCTAAGACAGGACCAACCAACTTTAAGACAAGACTAACCAAACTTCAACACAAAGCTGGCACTAAATCTCATGACAATTATCTCTTTCAATGCCAATGGACTAAATGCACCTGTTAAGAGACACAGAGTGGCTAAGTAGATCAAAAATCTGAATCCAAACTTCTGCTGTCTACAAGAAACACACCTGAAGTAAGAACGAACTTAGACTCAATAGTAAAGGCTGGAAGAAAATTATCCAAGCAACCACCACCCTTAAAATCCTGGACTGGCCATATTAATATCAGATGATGTGAAATTTAGACTCATAAAAGTTGTAAGGGAGAAAGATGAACATTTTGTACTAATCAAGGGATATGTACAACAGGAAGAAATCACACTCCTAAACATATATGCACCCAATGAGGGACCAGAAAAACATTTAATACAATTGTGACAAATTTAAAAGAAGCTATCAATGGCAACACAATAAATGTGGGAGACGTCACACTGTTCTGTCACACTTTGATAGGCCAACCAGATTGAAATCCAACAAGAATATATTAGTTCTGAAAACAGAAATGGAAGAAACTGGACGTGTGTGTATATATAGACATAAATGTATATGTATATATGTATATGTACATATATGGCACTTCATCACTAGAAATCTGGATACACATTCTTCTCCAATGCACATGGGTCATTCTCTATAACAGACCACATGCTGGCCCATAAAACGTACTTTCATAAAATAAAGAGGGTAGAAATAGTACAGACTACCTTCAATGATCAAAAGGCACTGAAATTAGACATGAAATACAAAGGTACACAAAAGAAATACTTTAGCACATGGAAATTAAATAGCTTACTACTGAACAAGTGGTTCAGAGATGAAATCAAAGAGGAAATCAAAACATTCCTGGAAACAAATGACTACAAAGACATAAATTATCAGAGTTTATAGGACACAGCAAAAGCAGTACTGACAGGAAAAATTTTAGCTCTGCAAGCACACATTAGGAAAAAAGGTGCCTACATAAATAGCGTAATGACACAGCTTATAAAATTAGAAAATGATCAACAAAAGAAACCAAAAATAGGTATGCAGAATGAAATAACAAAGATTACAGCAGAAATCAATAAATTGGAAATCCAAAGAGTAATTCAAAAGATCAATGAAAGCAAAAGTTGGCTCTTTGAAAAAATAAAGAAGATTGATAAATCACTGGCAAAACTCACAAAGAAAGCAAGATCGGAAAACTTGATAAACTGAATTAGAAATCAGAAGGGGGATATAATTAAAGATATTACAAAGATTTAAAGGGTAATCAGACTACTTTGAGAAACTATGCCACAAAACCTGAGAACCTGGACGAAATGGATAAATTCTTGTACTCTGACAACCTTCCATGGTTGAATAAGGATGATCCAGCATATCTCAACATCCCTATCACTATTGAGGAAATTAAAATGATAATCAAAAGTCTTCCAAAAAATAACCCAAGGTCCAGATGGATTCACTAACTAAGTTTTTCAAGCCTTTCAAGAGAAAGTACTACCGATCCTTTCCAGAAACACTTCTTATTGCTTTTATGAAACTAATACCACCTTGATACCAAAACCTAACAGAGATGCTGCCAAAAGAAAAAGAAAAAGACCAATATCCCCGATAAAGACAGATGCAAATATCCTCAACAAAATCCTGGCAAATAGGATCTAATGCCTCATCAAGAATATCATTCACCACGACCAAGTATGTTTCATTCCAGGAATGCAAGGATGGTTTAACATTTGTAAACCAATCGACATAATACACCATATCAATAAAAAGGAAAATAAAAACCATATGATCATATCAATAGATGTAGAGAAAGCATTCAATGAAGTCCAACACCCATTCTTGATAAAAATTTTCATCAAGATGGGAATGAAAGAAACTTTTCTCAATATAGTCAAGGCCATCTACCACAAGCCATTGGCAGATACTATTCTCAATGGAGATAAACTAAAAGCTTTTTCTCTCAAATCTGTTACAAGACAAGATTGTCCTCTCTTGACATTCCTATTCAAAATAGTACTGGTAGTACTTGCCATAGCATTAGGCTTAATAAAGATATCAAGGGCATCTACAAAGGAAAGGAAGAAGTTAAGCTCTCATTATTTGCAGATGACATGATACTATATTTAGAAAACCCAAAAGACTCTCCAGAAAAGCTTCTACAATCAATATATTCCTAGAGCAATGTGACAGGTTACAAAAATAATACTAAAAATCAAATAAAAAAATCAATGACCTTCCTATACACCAATAATGATAGAGAAGAAATGGACATTAAATAAGTCCCATTAACATTAGTACCACATGAACTAAAATATCTTGGAGTCAACTTAACTGAAAAGGTGAAGGACCTATACAAAGAAAACTAGAAAAGCCTGCTTTCAGAAATAAGAGTGGATACAAGGAAATGGAGACACATACCCCGCTAATGGATTGGCAGAATTAATATCATTAAAATGGTAATAAACCCCAAATCATTGTACATATTTAATGTAATTCCTCTAAAGATACCCATGACATTCTTCAAAGAAGTGGATCAAGCACTCTTGAAATTCATTTGGAACAATAAGCACCCATGATTAGCTAAAGAAATTCTTGGGAAAAAGAATATGGGAGGCATTACTTTCCCCAATTTCAAGCTGTATTACAAAGCAATATTATTAAAAACACATGGTATTGGAATTAAGACAGATCCTCAGATTAGTGGAATAGACTTGAATATTCAAAGAATGTTCCCCAGACATACAATCAATTAATTTGGGGGCGGAGTGCATTCAGCGACACTCAGGGGTTACTCCTGGCTCTACTTTCAGAAATCAACCCCGGTTTGGGGGACCATAAGGGACACTGGGGGGGGGGTGGAGCAGCAATCCATCTTAGGTCAGCGTGTACAAGACGAACTCCCTACCGCTTATGATACTGCTCCGGCCCCACAATCAATCAATTTTTGATAAAGGGACAAGTAATCCAAAATGGAGCAAGGAAAGCCTCTTCAACAAGTGGTGTTGGCACAACTGATTAGCCACTTGCAAAAAGTGAACTCAGACCCCCTTTTAACATCATGCAATGGTCAAATCCAAAGGGATTAAAGACCTTGAAATCAGGCCTAAATCCATAAGGTAAATAGAACAAGTAGGTAAAATACGCCATGACATTGAGACTAAAGGTACCTTCAAGGATGAAATAGCACTCTCCAAACAAGTGGAAGCAGAGATAAACAGATGGGACTTTATTAAGCTGAGAAGCTTCTGCACCTCAAAGGAAATAGTGCCTAGGACACAAAACCCACTCATAGAAATGGAGAAACTATTCACCAAATACCCATCAGATAAGGGGCTACTATCAAAAATATGCAAGGTACTGACAGAACTTAACAAGAAAAAAAATCTAACCCCACTAAAAATGGGGAGAATAAATAAACAGACACTTCCTCAAAGAAGAAATGCAAATTGCCTAAAGACAAAAAATGCTCCATATCACTAATCATTAGGGAGATACAAATCAAAGCAAAGATGAGCTACCATCTCACACCTTAGATACTGGCACACATCACAAAGAAAAAGAACAATGAGTGCTGGTGGGGATGTGAAGAGAAAGAAACTCTTATTCATTGCTGGTGGGAGCACTGTCCAGTCCAACTATTATGGAAAACAATATGGAGATTCCCCAAAACTCTGGAAATAAAGATCCAGCTATACCACTCCTAGGGATATATCCCAGGAACACTAAAATACAATTTAAAAATCCCTTTTGACACCTATATTCATTGCAGTACTATTCACAATAGCCAGACTCTGGAAATAACCAAGATGCCCTCAACAGATGAATGGATAAAGAAACTGTGGTACATATACACAATGAAATACTATGCAGCCATCAGGAAAGAAGAAATCATGAAATTTTCCTAATCATAGATGTATATGGAATCTATTTTGCTGAGTGAAATAAGTCAGAGGGAGTGAGATAGACAAAGAATAGTCTCCCTTATCTATTGGTTTTAAGAAAAATTAAAGACAGTATTGTAATAATTCCCAGAGACAATAGAGATGGGAACTGGAAGGACCAGCTTACGATATGAAGCTCACCACAAAGAGTGATGCATGCAGTTTGGGAAATAACTACACTTACAACTCTCATGGTAATCTTTATGAGTGAGAGAAGTAGAATGCTTGTCTCGAATACAGGTAAGGGTAGGGAAGGAGTGGGAGATGGCATTGGTGGTGAGAATGTTGCACTGGTGAAGGGGGGTGTTCTGTTTATGACTGAACCAATCATGCTTGTAATCATGGTGCTTAAAGATTTTATTAAAAAAATAAACCTCTTTCTCTCAAAAAAAAAATCTCTATATCAAATGGCTTTAGTGAATATCACCAGTTAAATAAGAGCTTAACACTCCTTTCAAACTCTTCAAAATTTTTTAATAAAGAATACTTATAAAAATAATTTATGGGGATTGGAGCAGTGGCACAAGTGGTAAAGCCTTGAGTGTACTAGACTAGGATGGACCACGGTTTCATCCCCCAGCATCCCATGTGGTCCCTCAAGCCAGGAGCAATTTCTGAGCTCATAGCCAGGAGAAACCCCTGAGTGTCACCAGATGTGACCCAAAAACCAATAATAAATAAATAAAGTTATGGATCAATATAACCTTGATATAAGAAGCAAACACATCTTCAAAAGAACACTACAGACAAATGTACTTAATGAACAAAAATGTTAGAAATTTGGGCCAAAGAGATAGTACAGAGAGCAAGTTGTTTGCCTTGCACAAATAAAACCAGGTTGGATAACTACCTTGTATGGTCCCCTGAACTCTTCAAAGAATGATCCTTGAGCACAGAACCAAGAGTGAGCATAGTGCCAAGAGTAAACTCTAAGCACCAGGTGTGACTCCTGCCTTCAAACAAAACCCAAGATACTAAAAATTGAGTTCAATAATACATCAAAATGATCACACATATTAAATAAGTAGTGCTTATTTCGCTCTTATATATGCTAATTGTGGATCCAAAAACATTCTTCAATTATATTAGCTTTTCCTCCACTTTATTTAAACACCATGGTTTACAAAGTTGTTGGTAATTCAGATTTTTCTGGCATTCAATGTTCTCATCACGAGTGCAACATTCCTTCCACCATTGTCCCCAGTGTCCCACCTACCCACAAACCTGACCCGTTGGCAGGCAAAAAATAACTTATTTTATATTAATTGTTACAACTAATTGCATAGAAATTTCAGGAAAAGAAAATTTGTGAAAATTATATCTCACAATGAGGGTCATTATCTAAAGCTATTTTTTTTTTTTTTGGTTTGTGCCATTGCTCCACCCCCATTATGCAAAGTTTTAACAAGTTGTTTACTACTTTTGAGCATTCTGTGTTGGTTTTGTTTCTCTGAGTTTAGTTGGTGTCTATGCTAATTTTCTTTCTAATTTGGTTTGCTTCTTGGGGTGTCAATATGGAGGAAATTGCAGCTGTTAAATTGGATGTAAAGTAGCTGTGGGATGTGGATAAGGTGGCTGGCACTTCCAAGAGTGTGGTAATCTGAGGAGAGTGTCCACTCCACTCGAAAGGACCCCAGTTTTCAGCTCAAAATGGATATACCTGGAGTTTGTGTCATTTTGGTGTCTGTAGAGATTAGTTGTAAAGTGGTGAAGCTGGACCACTGGCATGCTGACTGTGGGGTGTGAATGAGTCTACTGGTTCAGCAGGGCAAGGACTTAGTCTGCTTGCCCTCTCCTGAGTGTGGCCCAGAGTTTTCAACCATGATACTGGTATACCCATGAATGCTAGTGATTTGGCTTGCATCTCTTCTGAGGGTAATAAATGTAAATCTGTGAGGCTGACTGATGAGTTTACATGGTGGTGACTGTGGAATGAAGGCTCAATATTTTCTAAGCATATCTTTTAGATTTTAATTAAAATTCCAGTTGACTTGATTATACTACTTATTAGTTCTTGCATTCTGTCTGATTTATTAGTGCCCTTTGTACATTAATATAATTATTTTAAATTCATAGTTTGATTATTTTAACATTCCAATATGAATCTAATTCTGATGCTTACCGTCTCTTCCTAATGAAGTTTTTGTCCTCTAGTGTATCTTGTATTTTTTTTCATACATGAATATGTAAGTAGGTAAAAGGGACTGAGGCAAATAGTTCTTCAGTAGTGTGATAACAAGGAAAAGTAACATTATTTATAATGAACTTGTTCTTCTTGTCTATGAAGTTGACGAGTGTTTCTCATGTGCAGCAAAATGGCTAGATGGGATTGGAGTGGGTATTTTTCTTCCCTGAGGTCAGTTATATACTAATAAGAACTGTAGCAGGTTGGGATATGATTAGCTATTCTCTTTTTTTCTAAATTATTTATATTTTCTTTTTCTTTTTTATTTGGGCCACTCTTGTTGATGGTCAGGAGTGTACCTGACTATGCTTGGAAGACCACACAGTGGTGCTGGGGATAGAACTGGCAGCTTTTGTATGCAAGGAAAAGCCCTTTGGGTCTTCTCCCTTGAGTATTACTTTTAAAAAATTCAGTAGTTTATTTATTATGATGCTGGGATTGAACTTAGAACCTCACACTTCTTTTTTTTTATTTTAACACCTTGATTACATACATAATTGTGTTTGGGTTTCAGTCATGTAAAGAACACCACCCATCACCAGTGCAATGTTCCCATCACCTTTGTCCCAAATCTCCCTCCTCCCACCCAACCCCGCCTGTACTCTGGACAGGCTCTCCATTTCCCTCATATATTCTCATTACTAGGACAGTTCAAAATGTAGTTATTTCTCTAACTAAACTCATCACTATTTGTGGTGAGCTTCATGAGGTGAGCTGGAACTTCCAGCTCTTTTCTCTTTTGTGTCTGAAAATTATTATTATTTCAAGAATGTCTTTCATTTTTCTTAAAACCCATAGATGAGTGATACCATTCTGCGTTTTTCTCTCTCTTTCTGACTTA
>PVKC010038948.1:0-12662 GCA_004027635.1 Crocidura indochinensis
CTGGGGTCAGAGTGATATACTATGGGCAGGGTACTTTCTTTGCATATGGCTAATCCAGATTTGATGCCAGTACCCCATATCACCCCCTAAGAAAGCCAGCAGTGACCCCTGAGCACTGCCGGGAAAACCCTAAAAATAATTTTTTTTTAAAGAAAAGAACTGAACCTCTATGATACTCTAGTTATTTTTAGAAGTTTCAGAGAAAAAAGAGGAAGGGCAAAGAAGGTTAAACACCTGGAAGGTCTTTGCTCAGGTCAAAAGCCTTAGAATCATCCTTGCTCCTCTTTCTCTCATATACCACATTCAATGCACCCAGAAATTTTTCTGGCTTATCTAGATAAAAGAGATAGCACAGTAGTACAGTGTCTGCCTTGCCTGCGGCCAGTCCAGGACTGAAGGTGGTTCAATCCCGGCATCCCATATGGTCCTTCAAGCTTGCCAGGTGCAATTTCTGAGTGCAGAGCCAGAAATAACCCATGAGTGCTGCCGGATGTGACCCAAAAATAAAAACAAACAAACAAAAAGAGATGCTTTGGTCCACATAATCTGGCTCGTGGTCATTTCTGATTGTCACTATAGTTATTCTCTGTCTTACTCTATTGAGCCGGCCTTAGTCTTTTTTCTGTTTCTCAAATATGCTAGGTAGTCCCTCCACTGGATCTCAGCACCTTCGAGTCTTTTCAGACCATACTAAAATTTATAATTATAAATTTTATAATGTTAATTATATAATATATATAAAATATATATAAAAATATATATATTTTTATAATTATAAAATTTATAATGTTAGGATGTAGGACATCCTAACATGCATGTATTACTTAACCCTGGCTCAGGTTCAATTTCTTGCACCTTATGATTCCTTGAGCCTTTGAGGTCCTAGCACCACCTATCCCTGCACCAGAGAGCCCAAGTAGTATCCCAATTTATGGAATGAATGCAAACATTGATCCATCAATCCAGTTGGCCCAGTATCGTCAGTGGGGTCCCCAGACCTCCTGACCACCAATTAGAAGGTCTCTCCAAATTAAATAAATTTACAACTGTAACTCCCTCATATTACCTTTTCACTAGCAGTCTTCTTTTTCATATTTTACATAGTTTACTACTCATTATATCTGGCATATCATGTTTTTGAAATATGCAACATAAGTTACATGGTGATAGAAACAATATGCTCCAAGCACCTTTAAAAGTATCTGGTATTGGGGGCCAGAGTGATAGCATGGCAGTAGGGCGTTTGCCTTGCATGATGCCTACCTTAGATGAACCCAAGTTCAATCCCTGGCATCCCATATGGTCCCCCAAGGCTGCCAGGAGTGATTTCTGAGCACAGAGACAGGAGTAACCCCTGAGTGCTACCGGGTGTGGCCCAAAAAACAAAACAAAACAAAACAAAAAAAGAAAAAAAGAATTAAAAAATTATATGGTATAAAATGCAAGTCCAATAAATAAAACCAATATAAATTAATCCGTTTTTCTGATTGTTTAACAACTATAGTCTCTTATTTCCTGTATATAATCCTACTCCAGAGGTCTTCAGGAAACCTGAAGCATTTTGACAATATGTTTCTTTAATTATCTTAAGCTGAATGTATTAAATCAGAAACAAACACCCAAGAGTATCTAAAGCAACCCTGAGGGAAAAGATGTAGGCATCACTTTCCCCAATTTTAAATTGTACTACAGAGAAACAGTCATTAAAACAGAATAATACTGGAATAAAGTTAGACCCTCAGATTATTGGAATAGACTCGAATATTCAGAGAATGATCCTCAGATATACAATCAAGTAATCTTTGATAAAGGAGCAAGAAATACAAAGTGGAACAATGAAAGGCTTGTCAATAAGTGGTGTTGGGACAACTGGTCAGCCACATGCAAAAAAGCAAACTTGAACCTCTATCTAAAACCATGTACAAAAGTCAAATCAAAATAGATTAAAGACCTTGATATCAGGCCTGAAAATATAAGGTCTACTGAAGAAAATGTCTATGGGTCTATAGAAGAAAAACACTCCATGATATTGAAACTAAAGGCATCTTCAAGGAGGAAAAACCACTGTGCAAATGAGTGGAGCCAGAGATAAATAAATGGTTTTACATTAAACTGAGAACTTCTGTACTTCAAAGGAAACAATGACTAGGCTAAAAAAATAAATAAAAGGTCACCCATGGAATGGGAGAAACTATTCGCACAATATCCATTAGGTAAGGGCTTATATCTAGGGGCCGGAGTGGTGGTGCAGTGGTAGGGTGTTTGCTTTGCACATGGCTGAACCAGGACGGACTTGGATTTGACCCCTGGTATTCCATATGGTCCCCAAGCCAGGAGCAATTTCTGAACACATAGCCAGGAGTAACCCCTGAGCATCACAGTGTGTGGCCCAAAATAATTTTTTAAAAAATGGGGGTGCTTATACTTAAGATATACAAGGTACTGACAGAACTTAACAGGAAAAACATCTAATATCTAATGGGAGAAGAAATGGACACTTCCTCAAAGAAGAAATACAAATGGCTACAAGGCAGCTGATAAAAATACTCCATGTCACTAATCATCAGGA
Organism: Crocidura indochinensis; assembly: GCA_004027635.1. Taxonomy (NCBI): domain Eukaryota; kingdom Metazoa; phylum Chordata; class Mammalia; order Eulipotyphla; family Soricidae; genus Crocidura; species Crocidura indochinensis. The sequence continues at coordinate 2,570 of PVKC010038948.1, forward strand.
AGATGCAAATTAAAACAACAATGAGATAGCATTTGACATAACAGAGACTGGCACACATCACAAAGAACCAGAACAGAGGCCAGAGAAATAACACAGTGGTAAGGTATTTGCCTTGCATTCGGCCAACTCATGGTGGACGGACCGGTTCGATTCTTGGCATCTCATAGGTTCCCCGAGCTTTTCAGGAGCAATTTCTGAGCACAGAGGCAGGAGTAACCCTTTAGCACTGCCAGCTGTGGCCCCCAAACCAATCAATCAATCAATTAATAAACTGCTTATAAAAAAAAAACCACAAAGAACAAACACAAAGAATATAGATGTGGAGAGAAAGGAACTCTCATTGCTAGTGGGAATGCCATCTAGTCCAGCCTTTTTGGAAAATATGGATAGTCTTTAAAAAACTGGACATTGAGCTCCCATATGACCCAGAAATACTGCTCCTAGGTATATACCATATTTTTTGTAACATAAAATGCACCCCCCAAAGTGCATCTTATGGAGCAAATGCTGCCTGAAGCCGAACCTGAGTGCAGAGGCAGAGAGCATCTAAAAACTATGTACATCTTAAGGTCAGGTGCATCTATAGAGTGGAAAATAGAGTATCCTAGGACCACAAAAACACTATAATAATGCCTTCTGCATTCCTATGTTCATAGTAGTACTATTTACAATAGACAGAATCTGGAAACAACCCAGATGCCCAACAACAGATGAGTGGCTAAAGAAAATGTGGTAGATCTATACAATGGCATACTATGCAACTGCTAGAAAAAATGAAGTCATAAAATTTGCTTATAAATGATGGATATGGAAACGATTATGCTGAGTGAAACAAGACAGAGGAAGAGAGATAAGCAGAGAATAGCCTCACTCATATGTGGAATTTAAGAAAAATAAAAAACAGTATAATAATAATAAAATAATAATAATAATAATACCCAGAGACAATAGAGTGAGGGTTAGAAGGACCAATCCATGATAAAAAGTTTATCACAAGGAGTGGTAAGCACAGTTAGAGAAATAACTACACTAACTGACAATGCTAGAGAAATATAATGCCTGTCTTGAAGATAAGCAGGGGATGGGGGAGAGGGAAATGGTGGGACCAATGGTGGCAGGAATGTTGTACTGGTGATGAGGGGTGTGCATTTTATGGCTGAAATCCGATTATGAACATATTTGTTACCATGGTACTTAAATAAAGAAATTAATTATTAAAATATGTATTAAATCTGTATTCCTTTTCTTGGTTAAATATATGCTTAATGTATATGTATTGCATATATAACATGAATATATTGCATATATGTGTATGTATATACCACCACTTCTCTATAAGGTTTCTATACTTCCTTATTAAAAATATGTATTAAATCACATCACATATAAGGCCTTGGCTCTAGTAAAACATTATGTGAATTAAAGAAATATAATGGTGATTTCTGTGTGACCCCTTTTGTGCTATTTTTTTGTTTTGTTTTGTTTTTGGGTCACACGTGGCAGCCTCAGGGGTTACTCCTGGCTCCACACTCAGAAATCGCTCCTGGCAGGCTCGGGAGACCATATGGGATGCTGGGATTCAAACCACTGTCCTTCTGCATGCAAGGCAAACACCTTACCTCCATGCTATTCTCTCCAGCCCCTTGTGCTATGTTCTTGAAGACTAATAAGAGGGCAAAAGTGGTAAGCAGTCAACAAACTCTTATTTGACAAAACTGTTGAGAAGTCTAATGATATCTTGAATCATTTTTTTCAGTTCAAGAATTACAATGCAGGCAGTCAACAGTTTATGCAATTGCGAAAGACTAGGACAAGATGAACTGTAACTCAGGAAAACATTTGACCTTTGCAAAGAGGAAATGGGAATTTACACAACCAATAGCAGCCTGTGGATCTCATTGCTCCTGAGGAGGTAGACACTAAAAATATAAGTGGGCAACAATGTGGGTGTCCACATTCCAGGTCCAGAGGCCATCTAGGGTTACAGGCCTGCCTGTCAAGCATAACTCAGGGGAGGACAGTGGCTTACCCACCACCTGCTCCTTGGTATCAATGTCTGAAACAGAGCCTGGTGCCACTGGCTCAGCCCCTGACTCAGCCTTTCTGGCTGTCTCACAGCCCTGGGCATTTTCAAAGAAGGAGACAGAGTTGTGTGTTGGGGGTGATGGGGAAGGGTTTGTCTTAGGAGGAACATGCTGGGAGGGGGCCTATGGTTGATTGCCATTGTCAATGGAGCCAGGATCATCTCTCAGGCTCTGTTTTCACAGGTGGGTAGATAAGCCTAGCCAGGTGGCTCAGCTGCTGAGTGTCTATTCTGGGTTCAGCTTCTAGAATAATCTAAGGGACTCCCTGAGAAAAGTAGTGGAAGAACATGGAACCCAACCATGGGAAGCTGTTTGGGCAGGGTAGTCTCTATAATGTATGTGTGTGTGTGTGTGTGTGTGTGTGTGTGTGTGTGTGTGTGTGTGTGTGTGTGTGTGTGTGACTTCTATAACATTTAGGAAACTGCTGGGTTTTTATTTATTTAACTCCACTGCTATTTAAAGTAAGAGAAGGACCAGAACAATAGCACAGCGGATAGCACACTTGCCTTGCACGTGGCTAACCTGGGTTCAATCCCCTGCGTCCCATATGGGCCACTGAGCCTGTCAGGAGTGATTTCTGAGCACAGAGCCAGGAGTAACCCCTGAGTACTCGGTGGCCAACACAACAAAACAAAACAAAATCTGTAAAATGAGAGAAATAGTAATTGAGTTAGGGAACTTGGTTTGATATAGATAGAGATTGGGCAAATGACTTGTCTTTTTTAAAAAATAATTTTAATTACTTAATTTAAATTTAAATTCATTTAAATTAAATCAAATGATCCTTATTTTCTTTTTATTTTATTACTTTTTGAGGATTTTAGGCCATATCAAGTGATGCTCAAGGCTTACTCCTCGTTCTGTGTAGATGGAACACTTCTGATGGGACTAAGGGAACTTAATTATGTGCTGAGGATCAAATATGGGTTAGCTACATGCAAGGCAAGCATCCAACCCATTATACTATTGTTCCAGCCTCAAAACTCAATTTTCTTATCTGTTAAATGGGATTAAATACATAACTAGAGGGTGTTGTGAAAATAACAATAATAATAAATATAACAATAAGGTGATATGATATGTAGTGCTAGCCATTCAGTAAAAACTACAGTGAAAGTAATCAAAGTTTTATTGACAAGGAGAGATCAGGCCCCATTATAGAGTGAATGTGTGTGGCCACCTCAGATAAACCTCCAGGACACCAAGCTTGGCCAACTTGGATAAAATACCTACTGTGCTGAGACACTGACCTTTGGCTCCTGAGAATAGAGAAAAGGAGAAGCCCTGGTTTCTACCTCAGATTTCACTGTGCTAGAAAGAAAGGAAACCAGATCATCAGTACAGTGGGTTAAGCCTAGAGAGGTAGAACACTCATTACCTGGCAAGTAAGAGACTGGGCCCACTTACCAGCTCTACACAGTCCCCCCCACCCCAGCACAAAGCTAGGTGTGGCTCCCAAACAAGAACAAAATGAGAAATAGGGGGTTGGAGCCAGAGAGATAATACAATGGTTGAGATGCTTGCCTTGCAGGCAGCCAACCTGGATTTGAAAACCAAAAAGAAAAAAAGGCACAGTGAGCTGTGGGTTATGAACTGATGAGGCAATACTGGCAGGCGTCAGAGAAAGTGAGATGCCATGATCTCAACCTGATGAAGGAAATGTGCTTTGGATAGATGGGGCTACAAAACATTGCTGGTAGTTTAGTTAGGCTGGCCTGAACAGAAATTGTGAGGGCTTACAAGAGTTTGGGCGTTACAGAAGGTGTTATGAATGAATGGGTTTTTATTTTGCAGTCTCTAGGGGTTTCTGGAAGAGTCATGATCTTGGGAGTGGCATGATCATTCTCTCACAGGTTGTCAGCTACCTATCCAGCCCACCTCAGCCTGCCAACATCCAGGTATTCTTTCCACAGAAACAGAGTGCACTTGGGGCCTGAGCAATAGCACATCAGGTAGGGCATTTGCCTTGTATGCAGCTGACCTGTGTTTGATCCCCTGCATCCCATATGGTCCCCTGAGCCTGCCAGGAGTGATTTCTAAGAGCAGATCCAGGAGTAACCCCTGAGTGTCACTGGGTGTAAGGGAAAGAAGAACAGTGGAACAAGATGCTGCTGCTGCCATGCGCTCCTTATTACCTGGAACACGCCCTCCTCAGAGGGCAGCAGCGATTCCCACTCAGGAGAGTCCATGAATTGATAAGGAAAGATGTAGTGTAGAAATTGCCCATCCTGGCTCACACGGACCCTGGCAAAGGGAGAGAAGAGAATGCATGGGAATAGGGTAATAGCCACCCAAATCTTCCTCCAAATTGAAATTCTGTATTACAAAATGGAAAGAAATCAGGACCCATAAACTCAAATTTTTAGCTTCAATCTCTTTCTAAAATGAGTTCCATCAGGAAAGGTGGTGTCTTTGTCAGACAAAGAGGCTTGATCAAAAGGTCTCAAAGGTACGCCTAGTTCACTTGATTGAAGCTATTGTTTCATTTCCCCCCAGGGTTTTAATTTATTTGTTATCTTTTAAAATTTTATTTTACTTTATTTTAGGCACTGTGGTCTACAGTACTGTTGACAGTAGGATTTTTTACATAATTAATTCCAGCACCACACCCTCCACTAGTGTCTACAACCCTCCACTGTGATCCCACAGTATCTTTTTGGTTTTTGGGTCATACCACTGGTGCTTATGGGTTACACCAGGCTTGATGCTCAGGGGTCATTTCCAGCAGTGCTTGGGCCTGAATGAAGGTCAGTTTTAAGACTTTCCCCCAGCCTTGGGGGTCTTTAAAAATATGTATGAAGTCCCAGAGCTGGACACACAAAGGTGGCTATGACCCAATCCTCCCTTGTAAGGTATGCATAACTGAATGGAAGTCACAATCACACATAAGCCAATATGTGATACTATGAAAAAGGAGAAGAGAGGAGAGAGATGTATTCCTTCAGGGTTGAAAAATTTTCCAAGATATTTGAGTGTTTTGAACAGTGAATAAAATGTCGAGGAGATAAGAATGTGAATAGATGGGGAGTTGGGAAGTCTAATGTGGCCATCTGTTGATATTTCCTCTTCCATATACTAGAAGTTAAGCTGGGCTCATAGCTGCCTACATTCCCTGCATCTAGTATACTATGTTGTGACCTATAATATATTTTGATGAATGCCAAGTCTTTTGACCCATGTGCTCTAGGAGACCATTTACATGTCTAGCTCAGTCCTTTATCTTCTTTTTTTGGGGGGGGGGTGGAGGGTTTGGGGCCACACCCAGTGTACTCAAGGGTTACTCCTGGCTCTGCATTCTGAAGTTGCTCCTGGCAGGCTCAGGGACCATATGGGATGCCAGGAATAAAACCCTGGTCTGTTCCAGGTTGACTGTGTGCAAGGTAAACGCCCTACCGCCGCAATGCTTTCACTCTGGCCCCAGTCCTTTATCTTCTAAGTCTCTTCTTTCTTCTAATAGCAGGTACCTGTCTCCTACAGATATAGTCTGAGATGGTTACCTTCTTATGAGGCTGTGCAACTGGGAGCTCATGCTTTGATTTCACATTAAAGAGAAAATCTTCGGGGGCCGGGTGGTGGCGTTGGAGATAAGGTGCCTGCGTTAACCTAGGATGGACCACGGTTCGATCCCCCAGTTCCCCACATGGTCTCCCGTGCCTGCCAGGAGCAACTTCTGAGCGAATAGCCAGGAGTAACCCCTGAGCGTCACCGGGTGTGCCCCCCCCCCCAAAAAAAAGAGAAAATCTTCAACAATCAGCACAGCTCTAAAGGGTAACAGGTTTTTTTTTTTAACTTTATTCATTAATTAACTGTTTGATTATTGGTTTTGGGGGTCACACCCAATGTTGCTCAGGGGTTGCTCCTGGCTCTGCACTCAGAAATCACCCCTGGCAAGCTGGGGGACTAGATGGGATGCAGGGAATTGAATCAGGTCCCTCCCTGGTCGGCTGCATGCAAGGCAAACACCGTACCGATGTGCTATCTCTTCGGCCCCCGGATAACAGGTTTTGAGAAAGTCAAGGTACTTTTCTGAGTCTTAACTATTTGTTAAGAGGAAACAAAAAATGCTGTGGAAGGCATCAGGACTGAGGATTCCCCTGTGAGAGTCCACAACTTGCTTCCTGGCCCTTAATTCCAAGTATTTGGTCAAGGATAGAATGATTGTTAGAGCTGGAGCCTCGTCATAGATTAGAGGGCGCTGGCTCCAAATTAGCAAAGTTAAGACAGGATAATATTGGAAGGTGACCAAATAAATTTTTTACTCTGTATGTTGAAAAGGAAAAGTCAAAATGGTCTTTAGGTTTTTGAGCTAAGTATACTAAAATATGTAATGGGGGCAAACTTCTCCCTTTCACAGGTTAAGTGACAGGTTAACACCTGTTCACACTACATGTGAAAGTTACCAGGGCCATACAGCAATACCAAGAGGCCTGCAAGCAAAACGGACATTTATGTACCAGTTTCAACACTCACTTTCCAACAGAGAAATAGCCAGGAGTAAAAAGCACCAGGAACCCTATGATGGTACAAGTTTTTGTTAGTTGTGGGGCCATCCCCATGATGCTTGGGGACCACCTGGGATACTCTTGTCTATGTTTGGGGCAGGGTGGGGTTAGGGGACTGTGGGGTCCTGGGGATGAAATCCAGGACCTTGAATACATATATGCATGTGCTTACCACTTAAGTCACAGTTTAAGCTCTACTTCCTTTAAGCATGCAGTGTTCTACTGCATGCTTAACAGTGCTTAACAGTTAACTACTTTAACAGTGTTCTTCTGTTGAGCCACATCCTCACCTACCAGTAGAGTCTTAAAGTCTTGTACAGGACATGACTAATAAAACTAGAGCTATTTTCCTGATGCCTCAGGGACCACGGCTTCTAAGAAAACCCCTCTGTTATAGCATAATCCACTATACACACTTGTTGCTTAGCAAATGTTGACTGTATCGCAAATGTTGACTGGAAGGAGCAAGTTAACCTTATTGAAATGTCCAGTTTTCCCAAGCTCATAGAGACATAGTTCCAGTTAAGACCTGAGGTCTGTCTGTGTATGTATAGTCATTCTAGATCCGGGCTTTAAGAAATACTCTCCCCCATCACCCAAACCTCCCCAAGCCAGTGAATACACAATCCTTCCTATAAATAAGATGCCTCAAGATATTGAGTTTCCTCTTGGAAAATGCTAAGAAAGAGGAAGCCAGCCTATGCTCAAAAAAAAAAAAAAAAATCTGTTCGGGTTAGTTTGATGGTGTCACTTCCTGCCCTCAATGGAAGGAACTGCAAAATGGAAAGGGCTCTAACTGGGAAAAGAGAAGCGGGGGTGAGGAAATGAGATGCTGGTCAGGGAGGACAGCTTACCGGCCTGAGAGCAGCAGGGACAGGCGGTTGATGGGCGTCTCGCCCTCCACAGCATAGGTCTGCTCTGTGGCTAAAGTCAGGACCTGCTCCTTGCAGCACTGAATGATCTCTTTGTAGGCCTGCAGAGGTACCTGCAGGGGCAGGTACAGAGTCTTGTAGAGGTGATCGAACTCCTTAGAGAGCCTGTCCTTGTGCAGGCGATAGACCAGGTAGAACAGTTGGAACAGGCAGGCCCCGGCCAGAAGGAAACTCCAGATGATGATGTCCAGGCCACAGGCGTCTAAGAAGCCCCACAATACACAGCACAGATAGCCTGTGCCCAGGAAGCCAAAGACATAGAAACAGCCATACACCCCACTGCCCCCCATGAAACCCAGGAGCAAGATGCAGTTGGCCAGGTGGTAGAAAGCCCCTTCCATATCCTGCTTCCAGGCACTGCACAAGGGCCCCTGCCAGAGGAGCTGGCCCATGGGACCGCTGTTGGCATTCATCTTTGGGAGTATATATATGGGGTTGTCTCAAACAAAGCTTTGTTAAGTCCTCATCTTGTCCCCACATAAGAAGTTCAGGAAAAGAATGAACGAACCTATTCTCCCTGCTGTCCTCCTCACCTCCGGCTTCTCACCTGCATCTCTGCCTTTGCTGGGAAGAACGTTCCCAGCAGCTTTGGGAATGAATGACAGAGCATCACACACTTCCTGGAGAATTGAGCAATCTCTCCCTACCCACTCTCCTGAGCAAGGTTCCGGCCCTCCCTGTGGAGCTCTGGTGAGGTTCTGCGGCTCTAGGTTTCTTCTGACAGTTTTCAAATTTGGCTCTTGGCAGAAAACCTCACAGGATCCCAAGGAAAAGCTAAGCAGACAGACCGGAAAACTTGCACAGTGAGGGATAAAGTGGCCGCATCCTGCTCTCTGTAGTGCTGGAACGGAATGAGGAGAGCCCAGCGGGGCGGCACATTTGTGTTCCATTTGGAATGCGTCTTCCTTGGCACCGGAAGAAAGGGTGACCCCAGATGGATACCATGTTTGGAATTGGAATCCAAGAGGTACTGGCAGTGAGAAAAAACAGAGCAGGCTCACAGGCAGGCTGGCAGAGCACTTAACATACCTCCCAGAGGGCAAGATAAGACCTCAGGCAAGAGCTGGGTGAAGGGAAAGGGGAATAGATAAAGAAAAAGCCAGCACAGAATTGACCACAACACTGCCTAGACAGCTAGTGGGAGTGTCAGGGGTTCTCCTAAAGTAAGAAGATACCTCAAAGTAGAAAAATATGGGACTATTATTAGAAAAAAATCCTAATAGTGAGAACTGGAAACTCCCCTGAAGACCTTTAAGTCATGTTACAAATATCACTAGACATTTGTTTGATCCATTAAGCGATTCCTACGCAAAGCAGCTTTTAAAATTCCAAGCTGACACAGTTAACATACTGAGTTTAGAAAAAGTTTATACAATGGTAATGCTTTGCTCTGTTCATTTTCCTACCCACTCCGAATATTTGCAAAGCATTACAAAATCTACCTATTAAGCATTAATAATATCTAAATTTGGTACATTTCACAAACATTATTTAACTATCACATCCCAACCTCTCAAATAAATATTACCCTTCTAGATCTGAAAGAGACCCACAGAGATAACAAGCTTCCCCAGTAAGTGGAATAAGGATTTGATTTCAAGGTCATCAAACTCACCACTGTCTCTAAATTGATCGTAATTAACTAATTAGTAGCTTAATTACTATTAATCACTATTACTAATTAGTTGCTAATTGCTTAATTAGCCAAGTACTTAATTCATTTATCAATTAACTTAATTACTGAGTGGAACAGCACATGGAAATATAGTACTAGATCCATGACCTCCAATCATTCTCCTGCCCCCAATTTTCTGGATGTTGGATGCTTCCAAGGAACCTCTGGATGAGCTTGAGGACTATTCTGAATCACCAAGAAAAGAATCAATGTATGCAGACACTAAACTAAGAAAAGTCCCAGTGGCATTGTGGAATTAAAAAACTTCTTTCCCGGGGCCCGGGAGATAGCATGGAGGTAAGGCGTTTGCCTTTCATGCCAAAGGTCATCGGTTCAAATCCCGGTGCCCCATATGGTCCCCCGTGCCTGCCAGGAGCAATTTCTGAGCATGGAGCCAGGAGTTACCCCTGAGCACTGCCGGGTGTGACCCAAAATAAAAAAAAATTAAAAAAAAAAACTTCTTTCCCTAACTTGCTACCATTTCTTTTTTCCTTCTACTTGTCTGGAAGGGGAGTAAAGAGCTACTTCAAGACTACTTAAACATTCAATAAATAAGGGGTTTTGTTTTTGTTTGTTTGTTTTTAAGTTTTTGGGCCACACACAGCAGCAATCCTGGGTTTCTCTGGCTCTGAGCGCAGATCACTCCTGGCAGGCACTGGGGACTGAACCTGGATTGGCTGCGTGCAAGGCAAATGCCTGACCCGTTGTGTTGTCACTCCAACTCCTATAAGGGCTTTTATTAAGTTGCTAATAACCTTATTGAAACTGGTGAGAAATTAAAAACATGAAAATATTTCTGAGTAGAAATTTTCAAAGGCCTTTTTCTCTCTTTCTTGGCATTGAAGTTAGAGCCTCAACAAATATTTATTTTTGTTTGGTGTTTGGCTTTGGGTCACACCC
>PVKC010038949.1:0-12654 GCA_004027635.1 Crocidura indochinensis
AAAAAAAAAAAAAAATCAGCTCAAATTATTTTATATATTTTTGTTTTGCAGGCTAAAGTTTTTTTCCTAATAAATATACTACTTACAGTCGCGCGGAGGAGCGAAAAATGTTTTCTTCTTCTATGGGGGCATGACAGAAAATAATTGAGAAGCACTGGCTTATGTGAACCCAGTTTAGGTTTGATCTCTGGAATCAGATGGCCTGTGAACAGCAAGTATTGCTGCACTTGTATATAGTATAGACTTCCCAAAGCACTGCATAGGTGGTCCTGGTTGCTCACTGGTACCACCGGCCCTGAGATACTACCTATTTTCAGACCATTACAGTGAACCACTGTCCCGAGTGGTCAAGAATCATTGGGAATGACTCTAAGGGGCCCTCAGCATTGTTTGAGAGGATACACTGCCCACCCCTCACATCAGAACATGTGATTTCCTGTTTGTGAATGTTAAGCATTGACCATGAATAGAACAAGCCATGAGAACATCTGCTAAATTAGAAGGTGCTGGCAACATCCTGTGAACAATAGAATTTAGAAGATCTTGACTTTTAGGGCAAAAGTCTCCTAAGTTCTTAAAGATTGAAAGTTCTTGAGTTTGGAGAAAATGGCAGCATTCAAGGTAATCATTTTCAATATGTCAAAGAGGAATTGGATTCATCTGTACAGAGGTAAGACTACAGGGTTGAGATAAAAATATATAAAAACTTTCTTCTCCCCATAACTAAACACTATTCTTTTTGTTTTGTTTTGTTTTTGGGTCACACCCACCAGTGCTCAGGGGTTACTCCTGCCTCTATGCTCAGAAATCGCTCTTGGCAGGCTCGGGGGACCATATGGGATACCTGGATTCGAACCACCATCCTTCTGTATGCAAGGCAAACTCCCTACCTCCATGCTATCTCTCCGGCCCCCCCAATTAAACACTATTCTATCCATTAAAAATCCCTTTCAACAGTCCTCCTGATCTATGCAAAATGACACAATGCCCCATAATTCTCTTTCCAACCCAGAGATTCCGTCATATTACCAGCCCCAACACATACTGAAGCAGTACTGGAAGCTTCCAGGCATCTCCACACCCCTTGCACAAATTCTACAAGGTCAGAGATATTTTTAAAATAATGATAAGATAATGACAAAATTCTACTTGCCTTCTTGTTCTCAGTCTCTAATGAATCTACTTTGTTTTGCAGAGCCTACAGAGAATATTGTAACAGAATGCAAGAATAAGACAGTCAGACAACAAGAATGTAAAACAATGGGGCTAAAGAGATAGAACTGTGGTAAGGTGCTTACTTTCCACGTGGCCAATGTGAGTTCGATCCCTAGCACACCACCTGGTACCCTGAGTCCTGCCAAGAGTGATCCTTGAGCACAAAGTTAGGAGTAAGCCCTGAGCACAGTTTGAGTGTTGCCCAATCCCCCCAAGACCCCAAAATTATAAAGCCAAATCCCTTAAAATTTTATTGAAACAAAAAAAAAGCCACTTTTCACTAAATTTTATTTGTTTTGCTTGTTCAGCCTGATCTTGCAGTGATCTGGGATTACTCTATGCCCAAAGGAGGTCAATCCTCATAGTGCTTGGGGAGTCATCAGGGGTTCCAGGGTTTAAATCTGCTGTGTGCAAAGTAAAAGCCTTAACTCTTGAACTACCTCTCCAGCTGGTTTTGGAAAGCAGTTATTTGTTATAAACATTGTTTATTTTAATACATAGTAAATTATTATTAAAAACTAATAAATATTTTAAAATTTAATATAGTAAGTATCCATACTTATTATGCACATAAACAAAAGTGCTTTGGGTGTCTTTTATTATTCATGAATATAAAGGTTCGGGACCTTACAAACTATAAGACTTCACTGGGAAAATATGTATCTCTGATAACAGAGGATAATGGTGAAAAGACTTAAAAGTTTTCTTTTCTTCTACTTTCTCCATTCACCAATGATACTCACCGAGTTAAAACCACCTTCATCCAGACCAAATTTCTCCCAAAATGGCTCTTCTAGGAATTCTGGGTGGTGGAATGTAAAGAGAATTGTGCTCAATTCTCTGGTATCAAAGAGTTTAAATCTAGGATAAATCCAAATTTTTCCATATCCTAGTTTCATTTTCATTTCCTAGTTTTCCATTTCCATATTGAACTTCTAGGTTATGTTGTTCCAATAGTTGTACCATTAGCCTATTGAGACGACTGGGTAAAGAATGTAGGAAATTTCCCATCCACTAAAATGCCTCTTGCACTCTATTTTTCCTCATCACAGATGCTGCTTATTGGGGGGTATTTATTAATATATTTATTTAAGCATCATGATTACAGACATATTTATAGTTGAGTTTCAGTCATAAAAAAGTACACATCCCTTCACTAATGCAACCTTCCCACCAACAATGCCCCCATCACCATCCTCTCGTACCACCAGTATGCATTTGAGACAGGCATTCTATTTTTCTCACTCACTACCATCATCATGATAGTTGCTAGTGTAGTTATTTCTCTAACTGCACTCACCACTCTTTGTGGTGAGCTTTATATCATGGGCTGGTCCTTTCAAACCTCATCTCTATTGTCTCTGGGTATTTTCACCATACTATCTTTTATTTTTATTAAATCCCACAGATGAGAGACTATTATATATATATATATATATATATATATATATATATATATATCCTTCTGAATCATTTCACTCAGTATAATAATTTCCATGTCCATCTATGTATTGGAAAATTTCATGACTTCATTTTTTCTGACAGTTGCATAGTATTCCAATATATATATATATGTACCACAGTGCCTTTAGCCATTCATCTGTTGTGGGGCACTGTTGTTTCCATATTGTGGCTATTGTAAATGGTGTTTCAATGAATAAATGTGAGGAAGGCATGTTTGTATTGTGTTTTTGTTCCTAATGTATATTCCTAGGAGTGGCATAACTGGATCATATGGGAACTCAATTTATGAGAAATCTCCAAATTGTTTTCCATAAAGGCTGGACTAGACAGCATTCCCATCAGCAGAGAATGAGTTTCTTTCTCCCCATAACACTGCCAGCACTGATTGTTCTTGTTCTTTGTGATGTATGCCAGTCTCTGCAGTGTAAGATGGTACCTCATTGTTGTTTTGATTTGCATCTCCCTGATGATAGTAATGTGGAACATTTTTCATGTGCCTTTTGGCCATCTGTATTTCTTCTTTAGGAAGTGTCTTTTCATTTCTTCTCCCCATTTTTTGATAGGGTTAAATTATTTTTCTTGTTAAGCTCTGTCAGTAAATTGTATATCTTAGGTATTAGCTGCTTTCTGGTGGGAAAATAGTTTGGAGAATAGTTTCTCCCATTTCATGGGTAGCCTATGTATCCTAGTCACTGTTTCCTTTGAGGTGCAGAAGCTTCTCAGTTTAATGTAGTCTCATTTGTTTGTCTCTACTTTGACTTGTTTGGACAGTGGGGTTTCCTCCTTGAAGATGTCTTTAGTCACAATGTCATGGAGTGTTTACCTAAGTGTTCTTCTATGTACCTTATGATTCTGGATCTAATATCAGGTCTTTAATCCATTTTGATTTTGCCTTTGTGCACGGTAATAGATGGAGGTCCAAGTTAGCTTTTTTGCATGTGGTTTGCCAGTTGTCCCAACATCACTTGTTCATTTGTTTGGTTGGTTTTTTTCGTGTTTTTTTTTTTTTACTAACATCAACTGTTGAAGAGACTTTATTTGTTCCATTTTATGTTTCTTGCCACTTTATCAAATAATAATTAATTGTATGTCTGGGAAACATACTCTGAATACTCGTTTATCCCATTGATCTAAGGGTCTGAATTTATTCCAATACCATCAGTTTTAATGACGATTGCTTTGTGATACAATTAAAATTGGGGAAGGTGATGCCTCCCATCTTTTTCCTAAAGATTGCTTTAGCTATTCATGGTTATTTATTGTTCCAAATGAATTACAGGAGTGTTTCATCCACTTCTTTGAGGAATGTCTTGGGTATCCTTTGAGGGATTGTACTAAATCTATACAATGTTTTGGGGAATATTTCCATTTTAATTATGTTAATCCTCCCAATCCATGAACAGGATATGTGTCTCCATTTCCTGGTGTCCTCTTTTCTTTCTTGAAACAATGTTTTGTAGTTTTCTTTGTTTAGGTCCTTCACCTCTTTAGTTAAGTTAAATCCAAGGTATTTTAAATTTCTGTGGCACTAATGTGAATGGGATTGTTTTTTAATGTCCATTTTTTTCTCGACCATTATTTGTGTATAAGAAGGCCATTGATTTCTGCATGTTAATTTTGTAGCTCCTCACTTTGCTATATGAATCTATTTATCTAGAAGCTTTTTAGCAGAGTCTTTAGAGTTTTCTAAATATAGTATCATGCTAACTACAAACAGTGAGAGCTTGACTTCTCCTTTCCTATCTGGATACTGTTGACTTCTTTTTCTTGCCTAATTGCTATGGCAAGTACTTCCAATACATATTAATAGGAGTGGTGAGAGGGGCAGCCTTGTCTTGAAGCAGGTTTTAGAGGAAAGGCTTTTAGTTTGTCTCCATTAAGTATAATATTTGTCATGGGCTTCTGGTAAATGGTTTTGATTATATTGAGAAAAGTTCCTTCCATTACCATCTTGTTGAGAGTTTTTATCATGAATGGGTGTGGGACCTTATAAAATGCTTTCTCTGATCTATTGATATAATCAAGTATTTTTTATTTTTCTTTTGTTGATATGGTATATTATGATGATTAATTTATGTATCTTAAAATCATCCTTGCATCCCTGGAATGAAACTTACTTGGTCGTGGTGTATGATCTTGATGAGGCTTTGGATCCTAATTTCTAGGATTTTGTTGAAGATCTTTACATCTGTGTTCCTCAGGAATATTGGTCTGAAGTTTTCTTTTTTTGAAGGATCTCTGTATGCTTTTGGTATTAAGGTGATATTGCTTCATAAAGATTATTTGATAATCTTTCTGTTTCTTCAGTTTCCCGGAAGAGCCTGAAAAGAATTGGTAGTAAATCCTCATGAAAGGGGGTCGGAGAGGTGGCACTAGAGGTAAGGTGTCTGCCTTGCAAGCGCTAGCCAAGGAAGGACCCCGGAGTCCCATATGGTCCCCCAAGCCAGGGGCAATTTCTGAGCGCTTAGCCAGAAGTAACCCCTGAGCATCAAACAGGTACCGACCCCAAAATACCAAAAAATAAATAAATAAATAAATAAATAAATAAATAAATAAATAAATTCTCATGAAAGGTTTGAAAGAATTTGTTAGTGAATCCATTTGGGTCTAGGCTTTTGTTTTGGGGAAGACATTTGATTACCATTTTAATTTCCTCGGTAATGATGGGTCTGTTTAGATATGTTAGATCATCCTGGTTCGACCATGGAAGATTATAAGAGTCCAAGAATTTACCCATTTCTTCTAGGTTCTCGTGTTTGGTGGCACAGAGTTTCTCAAAGTAGTTTCTGATTAACCTTTGAATATCTGTAGTATCTCTACTGATCTCCCCTATTCATTTTTTTTTTTTTTTGGTTTTTGGGTCACACCTGGCAGTGCTCAGGGGTTACTCCTGGCTCCATGCTCAGAAATTGCTCCTGGCAGGCACGGGGGGACCATATGGGGCACCGGGATTCGAACGGATGACCTTTTGCATGAAAGGCAAACGCCTTACCTCCATGCTATCTCCCGGCCCCTCCCCTATTCATTTTTAATCCACTTAATTTTCTCTCTCTCCCTTTCTTTGTGAATTTTGCTAGTGATTTATTGATCTTTTTTATTTTTCCAAAGAACCAGATGTTGCTTTTGTTGACTTTTTGGATTGATTTTTGGATTTCCACTTCATTGATTTCTGCTCTAGGTTTTGTTATTTCTTTCTGCCCACCATTTTTGTTTATAATTTTCTAATTCTATAAGCTGTGTCAATTATTTATTTATGTAGGCTTCTTCTTCCTTCCTGATGTGTGTTTGCAAGGCTATAAATTTTCCTCTTAGTACTTCTTTTGCTGTGTCCCACAAATTCTAATAACTTGTGTCTTCATTCGTATTTGTTTTATGGAGGAATGTTTTATGAGCCAGCATGTGGTCTGTCCTGGAGAATGACCTATGTGTGTTGGAGAAGAATATGTATCCAGTTTTCTGGGGGTGGAGTGCCCTATATGTATCTATAAGGCCACTTTCTTCCATTTCTCCTTTCAGAGATAGTCTCTTCTTATTTGGTTTCAGCCTGGTTGACCTATCAAGGGTGAAAGTGTGGTGTTGAGATCTCCCATTATTATTGTGTTGCTATCGATGTCTTCTTTCACAATTGTCAACAATTGTTTTAAATATTTTGTTGGTCCCTCATTGGGTGCATATATGTTTAGGAGTGTGATTTCTTCCTGTTGTACATATCCTTTGATTATTATGAAATGACCATCTTTGTCCCTTATAACATATTTTAAGTCTAAAGTTTGTGTCATTAGTATTAGTTTTATATTAGTATGGCCACTCCAAATTTTTAAGGGAGTTCTTTTCTTGGATGATTGTCTCTAACCTTTGATTTTGAGTTTATGTTTGTTCTCACTATTTACATGTTTTCTTGTAGGCAGCAGAATGTTGTAGTCAGCTTTTCAATCTATTTTGCCACTGTGTCTCTTAACTGATACATTTGATTCATGTCTTGGGATTTAATGTCATCTTTACGTAGGACTTTAGTGTGGCTGTTGATCTGTCTTGTCTTAAAGTAGACCTTTCAAATTTCCTTTTAAGGTTACTTTTGAGTCCATAAAGTTTCTGAGCTGTTGTTTATTCGTGAAGCTATGTGTGCTTCCTTCAAACCTGAATGTGATTCTGGCTGGGTAAAGAATTCTAGGTGAAGCATTCATTTCATTGAGTTTTGTCACTACATTCTACCATTGCCTTTGGACCTTGAGGGTTTCGTTTGACAGGTTTGCTATAAGTCTTGAGGATGTTCCTTTGAATGTAATTTTCCTTTTTTTTTATCTTGCAGCTTTCAGTATTCTATCTCTATCTGTGGGGTTTGTCATTGTGACTAGGATTGTGTTTTACTTCAGGTCTCTTTTAGATGGTACTCTTCAGGCATGCCAGATTTGGTTGCATGGAGTCTAAGAGATTCTTTGCAATGATGTGCATAACTGTTGATTCTTCCAGGGAATTTTTTTCCCTGGGTCTCTGGGATGCCAATGATTCTTATGCTATTCCTGTTGAGTTTATCAAAGACTTCTATTTTAATCTGTTCACATTCTTTGAAGTTTTGTTCCATTGTCAGATCATTAGTTTTAAGGCTCTTTTCCAATATCTTCTGTTATATGGAATTTTTACACGCTTCATATATCAGCTCACTGATTCTGTCCTCAGCCACTGTTAATCTGTTGGAAAGGCATTCCCATGAGGTTTTCATTTTGCTTACCAAGTTTTCTGTCCTGTTATTTCAGTTTGGATTTTTTTTTCATTTCTATTTTTATTGCCTTTTGATTCTTATTTGTGTTTGTGGTTCATTCAGTTCATTCTATGTTTTCTTTGAGTTCTAGGAGGATCCTCTATATTGCTTCTCTAAATTCATTATCTGAGGCTAAATAAGTGGGTCAACACATTTCTGATCATCAGGGCTGCACCTTCATTTTCTATGCATTGTGGAGGCCTATGTTGTTTTCCACTTGGCTGCAAAATGAAGCAGAGTGTCTGTGCTCCTCTGGCTCCTCCCTTCGTGGGCAGGATCCATTCACCTTTCTGATATGCTGTCAGGAGTTCTTCTGGGCAGGGTGGTTCAGAATGCAGTAGAGCAGAGGCAGTTTCCAGATGCTGTTTTTAATGAATTCCTTGGAGCACTGAATGCCTTATTGAACAGATGAAGGCCTCCCTTTTATCTTAACCAGATTTCTCCACAATTCTTTACTTTAGGCAATCTTCAAATATTCAGGTTATTCCTGAAAGGCATCTTTTGTTTTGTGTTGCTTTCTTTTCTTTTCTTTTCTTTTCTTTTTTTTTTTTTTTTTTTTTTTTTTTTTTTTTTTTTTTTTTTTTTTTTTTTTTTTTTTTTTTGGTTTTTGATCCATACTCAATAATGCTCAGGGCCTACTCTTGGCTCTGCCCCCATGGATCATTACTTGAAGTGCCGGGGTGATCATATGAGATGCCAAAGATTGAATCTAAGCCAGCTCCAGGCAAAGTAAGAGCATTTCTCTCTTTCCTGCTCACCTAAAGGACCTTCTTTTCCACCAGCCAATACTGTAGAGTTTTCTTATCTTTTAGACTCAGAATATTTTAAACTTGGAATTAAAAACTTGAGAGGAGCTAAAACATATTAAACAAACAACCAGACATGGGCTTGTCACACATTGATTATTTCTGATCCTAGCCATATACACAGCCTTTCTGAGCTTTCATGAATAAAAGATATAATAAAACTGAATCTAGAAGGTGACTATAAAGACTAAAGAAAATAATGTTATGAAAATATCTTACAAAATATAAAAACATAGTCATTTATCTGTCTGATCTAGTGTTTGTTATCCATCATAATGCCACTTAGCTGGTATTATATATTATATTCAAAATATATTATATTATATTCAAAATATGTTATATTATAGTAATAATAATAAAATCCTGCCATCTGCAGCAACAGGGATGGAATATGGTATTCTGCTTAATGAAATGAGTCAAGTGAGGACTAAATAATACTCATATTTTACTCATATTTGATAAATGAAGAAATAAGGGGCCGGCGTGGTGGTGCTAGAGGTAAGGTGTCTTGCCTTGCCAGCGCTAGCCTAGGACAGACTGCGGTTCAATCCCCGGCATCCCATATGGTCCCCCAAGCCAGGAGTGGCTTCTGAGCACATAGCCAGGAGTAACCCCTGAGCGTCACCAGGTGTGGCCCAAAAAAAACCAAAAAAAAATTAAAAATTAAAAAAATAAAACAAAATGAATTAACAAAACAAGTGCTTAGACAGCAAAAACAACTTAGTAATAATGAGTAGGGATGGTAGAAAAGCAATTGTTTAGTAACAGAGAAAATATAGATTTAAATTTCAGTGATGAGCAGGGATGAAGAGAAAGCTTAAAGAACTGGAACAGAATGCAAGCAAAGGGGCCACAAGTTCAATCTCTAGTACTGCAGGTTCCTCAATCACTCAGTAATAGCTCCCAAACACTACTGAGTATGACACCAAAACACAAAGAAATGTATTATAAACTGATATATCTATATCTATCTCTGTGTAACTACAACCTACATCATATTTAAAACAATGCTATTTCAATTTTTAAAATATTATATCTCACTGGTCATATTTTTGAACTTAATTCAAAAAGTAATAATCAAAATTCTTTACACACACACACACACACACACACACACACGTATGCATTCATTTGATGCTAACATAAAATGCTTACTTATTTTTACAAGCATGCAAACCTTGTGATGTATGTTAGGTAATCATCCAAACTTTATTTTTCTATTCTAAAGTCTTTAGATCAAATCAAGACAAAGAGAAACACTAAAACATATCAATCTTTGGTAAGAGCAAAACAAATGAAAAACTCTTGAAAAAATCTGCAATGTGAAGCAGAGATAGTATAGCGGGTAGAATGTTTGCCTTGTATGCGGCCAACCTGAGACTGATCATCTTCAGCTTCCCATATGGTCCCTGAACCTGCAAGTAATAATTCCTGAATGCAGAGACAGGAGTAATTTCTGAGCATCTCTGGTGTGGCCCCCAAACAAACAAAACACAACACACACATGCACACCTCGATAAAAATCCCCACAAAACCCTACAATGTAATAAATATAATTCTCTTCCCATGACCCAATCTCTTCAGTGTGAGGGTGGAACAAGAGGAAAAGTTACTTGAAGGGGTAATGATTTAAGCTGCTATTAATAGAGCTCTCAATAAATCCTTTTCTCTAGGTGCACTCTTAGGTCTATTGACTTAGAAGTGGGAAAATCTGTTGTCATAAAGTTTCTGTTTATTCCTGAGGAAATTACAAAATCTTCCTTGTCAAGGCTGAGAGACCCACCTCAGTTCTCCAGATGATTCAGGAAGAGCCGTTTTTGGTCACAGTCTGCTGCTCATCTACAAGTTTATTAGTCTTGACTCTTCTTTGACCATGAATATCCGGAGACTGATGTAACTTCTTTTTGAACATTTATTACAGCATGGGTGTAGAAAGCATGGAACTTTAGTTATATGATTCCATTTAAAAAACTGTCAAAGCTTCCACTTTTTAAATATGTAGACTTGAAACATTCTTTCATAACAATAACAACAAAATGATATATTTATAGACAAGATACTGTTTAGGCTCTCTCTTGATGGTTTAGAAATTAGAAGAAAAGATAAAGGCATGAATTCATGAAATCAAAGTATGTGGGCACCTGGCAATCTCTCAGAACAATTTATTTCTTGTAATCTTTCCCTTCCAGTTTCTTTTTTTTTTTTTTTTGGGTCACACCCGGCAGTGCTCAGGGGTTACTCCTGGCTCCATGCTCAGAAATTGCTCCTGGCAGGCACGGGGGACCATATGGGGCACCGGGATTCGAACCGATGACCTTTTGCATGAAAGGCAAACGCCTTACCTCCATGCTATCTCCCGGGCCCCCCCTTCCAGTTTCTAATCCAAGAATCCTAAATGAGCATTGCTGCAAGCTATAAATCCTCTATTCTGGGGTCAGATTGCCCTTCCTCTGTCTCTCCTTGGGAGAAGTTAAACAGACTGATTCTTTGGCATCAGTCACCTCATTCGTAAAGTAAGGATAATTCTGGGACCTGCCTCATTAGACTAATGTGAGGAATAAATGAGACATGTGCAAAGAACAGAAAATGGTATTAGTACTGAAAGGCATTATAGTAAAGTTAGATTATTATTCTTTTCAAGCTAAGGCCTAGAAGCTTTAGAAGGGTTAGTGTCCTCCTGAAACTATAGAAACTATGCATGGGTACTTTTTGATGAAAGAGTTAGAGGCTACATGAGAGTTAGAACAATGGGGGTTTCTAAGAATTATGGCATTTGGGGACAAAAGCTCACTTTATAAATGGGAACAAGGATAGACAGACCAAAAGTGAGACAGGTGGAAACTTCACCATACCACTCAGGTGTACATTGTGAAGTCACCTACAAGGAAAAGAAGAGTATATGGACAGAGCACTAATACAAATGGCTAACTGTCCCCCCCAGAAGTATAGATGTCATACTGCATGACTGAAGCTGAACAATATAGGCTGGCAAAGATGAGGAGGGATGAGAGGCAAAAAGGAAGTATTAGAAATTAAACACTTCGATGGCTGCTCTGGATCCTAGAAACATGCAGAAAAAGAAGCGTCTGTCATCACAGGATGAGGTAAAATGCTCAGGGAGAAAGATTTTTAAAAAAAATAAATTTTTTTAAATTTGGAGAAGGCAACTTTATTTGCTATTTCAATTTTGCATTTGTCTTCTAAGACAGCACTAATCTACCTTGAGAAGACAAAGACAAATTGGGATGACAGGACTGTGCAGCTGTGATTTTTTTTTTGAACACTGACTCAAGAATTCATGACTCCTCAGTGTTATTGTTAGATACGTATTTAGAATAATTTTCTGCCATGACAACAAGTAATCATCATAGAATTTCAGTCTTGAAAAAGAGGGTAGAGATGAAGCTTTTGGGGCTTTTCTGCCTTATACTTTGCTTATTAATAACCTTGTATTAGCTGCTCAGTGTTCTAAAGAATTGAAATCACCTTGCCTGAAACCTATTTTATTATTGTTGATTTGGATGAAAAGATGGTTCTTTCTTCTCTTTGGACAATCTGAAAACTTTATGAAATATGACTTATTGGTTAAAGAACACATGTCTTTGCTTCCTTCATGATCTCTAGAATCAACCCAAAGAGAATGCTATAATTTTCCCTAAGAAATACAACATTTGACATGGTCTTTCTTCTTTCTGGTTTAAATGTTGGACCAGAGAAATAGTATAGTGACTAAATACTTGTGTTGCATTTTTGATCCCAGGTACCACATAAGGTCTCCTGAGCCCCGCCAGGACTGATCCCTAAGCACAGAGCCAGGATTAAGTCCTCAGCAGGACAAGTGTATGTGACCCCAAATCACAAAACCAATCCCTCAAAAGTAGCTTTTACTCAAGAATTAGACCATCAGTATAGAAGCTCACCAACCTTGGGCTCAGTACCATGTTGATTACAGATGTGAATGGAAGCATCTTTTTCCTTAAAGAGCTCAGAAACAAATGGAGAGTGTCTAGACCATCACACCTTAAAAAAAATCAATTCTCGAGACATTAAATCTCACTGTCTTCCACTGGTGAAATGGAAAGATGAATAAGAAAAGGCACTTCTCTAGAAGAGGACAGAGAAGGGTGGATGGGAGGGAAGAGAGTACCAGGGAGGTGAGAGGGAAACTATTGACAATGGTGGCAGGAAATGTGCACTGATGATGATTGTTGTATATTGTATGATTGTAACTCAGTCCTGAACAACTTTATCTGTGGGGAAAATACTATATTGTGAACAACTTTTTAACCATGGTGTTTAGATAGATGGAAGGAAGAAAGAAGAAAGGAAGAAAGAAAGAAAGAAAGAAAGAAAGAAAGAAAGAAAGAAAGAAAGAAAGAAAGAAAGAAAGAAAGAAAGAAAGAAAGAAAG
>PVKC010038950.1:0-12678 GCA_004027635.1 Crocidura indochinensis
TTCAGCAGTGCCACTTCCTGCGGCAAGCTGGCCACACCGAGAAGGCTGTGTCTCTGTTCCAGGCCATGGTGGACTTCACCTTCTTTAAGCCTGACAGCGTGCAGGAGCTGCCCACCAAGGGACAGGTACGACTGCTGCTCTCTTCTGGTCTGAGGGGTACCTTCACACCAATCTAGGGATCGCTTTTCTCAGTCCTGCTCAGCCTCAGCTTGGAACAATGCGGAAGGATTTTTTTCTGTCCAGACATAAAGACAGACTCACCCACCTTCTTTCCGCTGATCGAATCCCCCGTTGAGGCTGTTATTTTACAGTCACGGAGGCCTTTCCTGGGGTAGAGGATCTCCCAGTGCTACTGAGGGGCCTAGGGTCTGCTCCTGGTGGTTCTTGTCTAGACAGGCCAGAGGATCCACGTGAGTGGATGGAGTGATCTGGGTTTGCTCAGGCCACCTTGGTGGTAGTGGGGGGCTCCAGGGTCAACTGGCAGTGCGGAAGCCGCCAGTGCTTGAAGGTGGTGATGTAGTGCGAGGGATCAGTGGAGATGTGCCATATGTGAGGCATGTGCCAGACCCCACAGGGCCTCCCTGGCCACAGGGAAGTTGACAGAGAACATGACATTCTCTTCCTTGACTGTCCCCTCCTTCCCGCCTTTCCCTTTCCACATGGACCGCCATTGCCATCTAGGGGGCGGTTTAGGAAGTGCAATCACTTGCATTTACTTAGGCTAATCGCAGTAAAAGCATCATAGACTTTCTCTGACTTCCCAGACAAGATTCAGTAGATTATTGGTCGAAAACTAACTCATTGCTCATGCCAAGAAAGCCATGTTACTTAAAGGCATACTATACTCTATCTGGAGAATTTTCAAAAGTATTTCTTAGCAGAGACATTAAGGCATGGGGACAGGCATTAGAATGGCCTGATCTCCTAGCTCCTCTGGGTGTGATCAAAGCACAGGGCTTGGAGGTGAATGGCCCACAGGGACTGAGGCTCATCAGAACCTTATCTCAGACAAAAAGAGCCTGGTCCACACTTTTGAGATTTCCTTTTCCTTTCTTTGTACTTAATCAGATTCTGGGCTTTAGGTGTTATACTCAGTGATGCTCCTGGCTCTGCACTCAGGAATCACTCCTGGTAGTGCTCAGGGGACCATAAGGATGCCGGGGATCGAACCGAGTTTGGCTACATGCAAGGCAAACCCCCCACTATACTATCTAGCTCCAAGATTTATTTTTAATTTAAGTTTTTTTTTCATAATATCTTTACTTAAGCACCATGATTACATAACCCACTGCTATTTTCTGTAGAGGAAGTCAGTTGAGTGGAACATTCATAGACTTCTGTTTGCCATATATGTTGTTACTGCTGTGTGTGTCATGACCAGCAGTGCTGGGGGTCAGACCCAGGGCCAGAGTAGACAGTGTTGGGATTGTTCTCTCTTCCCAGATACACCCCCTGAGTGTAGGACCAGGATGTCAGGATGCATGGCTGTCCAAGGCCTGCTGGCCCCCAGAGAAGATTTCTTCCACAGGCTTCCCTGGGTAAGCTCCTGGCTCCCATTGAAGTCCCTTATCACCAGGTCACTCAGTGCTTTCCTACTGGCCACCACACTCACCTGGTGCTCTGGGAACTGAGTCATTGTCCGTGGGCTGGCTGCCACACACACCATAGACCTGGCACTCTACGAGCCAGTGAGGGGTGGGATCAGGAGTGCAGTCCTCAGTTCCATAGGCTACAGGATTCTAAGTCCATTCCTGGGGTGCTTGTCAGTTCCCGCAAGCACTTCTCGCATCCTGATTGCCTGCAGAGCAGCAGAACCAAGAGTGGTTCCACAGGTGATAGCACAGAGGAGAGGGCACTTGGCTTGCACGTGGCTGACCTGGGTTTAATCCTCGGCATCCTGTATGGTCCTCTGACCACTTCCAGGAGTGATACCTGAGTACAGACTCAGAAATAAACCCTGAGCACTGCTGGGTTTGAGCTCCCTCCCCACAGCAAGCTAAAGAGAAGCAGGACTTGAGGCATTATAGGGCCTAGAGGCACTGGGAGATTGGCTGTGCCCCTGGAAGGCCCTGCGCATTCTCTGTGTGCAGAGAAGGGCCTGAGAGTAGGTCTGGGTCTTGTTGCCCTGGGGAATCACAGGATCAGGGTTCAGAGGCCCCTCTTCCACCTGCCCCCAAACTAACCCCCATCCCTCCCCATGCAGGTGGAGTTCTTTGAGCCCTTTTGGGACAGTGGCGAGCCCAGAGCTGGTGAGAAGGGTGCCCGAGGCTGGAAGGCATGGATGCACCAGCAGGAGCGTGGTGGCTGGGTGATCGTAACGCCTGGTAAGGTCCCCCCGCTGCCCCAGTGGACAGGTGGTGGGTCTGAATTTTGTATCAGTAGTAGTAGAATATTCTAAAAAGATCAGAAATGTTTTCCTAGGATTGTTATTGCATGCCCCTTTCCTTCCCTGGGGTGTCTGAGAAGGCGCCATGGCCTGTTCCTTATCCCCTGTGCCTCTGTTGTATGTGCAAGATTCTCTGGAGGTTTCTGAGCAAGAGCCTCAGAGACTGTCTCTTTAAGAAATGCTATCAAACAGGCACTCAGGGCTTCATCCTGGCTCTGCACTCAGGGATAACTCCTGGCAGGGATCAGGGAACCATATAGGATGCTGGGGATCAGTTATATGTCAGTTAAATGCTTAACCCACTGTACTATCAGTCTAGCTCCTACACTGGACTTCTGGATCAGGAACATTTCCATCACTGCAGAAGGGCCTCTTGGACAAAGCCTTTTCAAATATGACTTTCCAGGGCCAGAGTGATAGCACAGCAGTAGGGCATTTGCCTTGCATGCAGTCAACTTGGGTTCAATCCCTGACATCCCATATGATCTCCTGATCCTTTTACAAGTAATTTCTGAGCACAGAGCCAGAAGTAACCCAAGCACTGCCAGGTATGGCCCCCAAACAAAACAAAACAAACAAACAAACAAACAGAAAAGACCTTTCTGTCTCAGTGGTCCTCATAGTACTAAAAAGCCAGAAGCTTGCCTGTGTCTACAGGGGTTCTGAGGAAGCTGGGTGTATGATCCAATGGTGGGTCCCAGGGCTCACTCATGGCAGCTCAGGAGCCCCCACAGAGCTGGCCTGACAGGCCTTGGTGCTGGTTCTGAGCTTCCCCATGCCCTTTGTGTTCAGATGAGGAGGACGACGAAGCGGACGATGATGACCAGGAGATACGGGACCGGACTCTGCCCCGGTGGCAGATCTGGCTTGCGGCTGAGCGCTCCCGGGACCAGAGACACTGGCGGCCATGGCGCCCTGAGAAGAACAAGAAGCAAACCGAGGAGGACTGCGAGGATCCAGAGAGGCAGGCACGTGGGTGCCCATCTCTCGGGAGGGACTGCAGACCTGTGTCTCCTACCCACCTCCCCCAAGCCCAGGCTCTGAGAGGACTGTGGGGTGCCCTGGTCTGAGTGACAGCATGCTGGCTCCTCTTCCTGCCCCTGGGCACCAACAATAGGGAAGAGTGTTAGGACTGCTGGAATGGGCCAGGACCCAGTACTCAGGGTCACCCGTTGTAGTGTCTTTCACTGGAAGAGGGTGCTGCAGGCAAAGTTTCCATGTTGAATTGTTGTGCTGTTGGGGATTGGGCGGGCAGGAGGGGGGCAGATGGGGGCAGATAGGCCCCTTGAGACTCAGAATTGCCTTTGAATTTTAGGTCCATCCAGGCACCATTATAAGGGGTTTCCTGTCACTTCTCCTCTCGGGCTCATCAGAGCCTGGGGAGAGAAGCTTTCGGGCAGATTAGTCCGAATTGAGGCCCAGGTTTATGCAGTTTGATTAATTCAGTCAAATCCCAGTTTTATTCAGTTGGGGTCTTTCCTCCCTGCTGAGGCCTCCAGGAGCTGCTGATTAGCAGCGGCAGGAGATGCCGGGCTATGGAGAAACAGGCCACAACCTCTGTCTGCCCTGGATAGACTCTGACCGATAATTGCTCCGAATACCCCCCACTGCTCCTAATGCTCCCACCTTGCCTGCTTTTTCTCCTGGAGCATGTTTTTCATTTTCTGCAGCAATTTTGTGCTGAGAAAGCACATGATAGGAGTTACCGTCCATCTTTGAGTTAACATCGCCCAAGGACGGAGCTTATCTAAGTGCCACTATCTGGGCACTTCGGGGCCTGAGTCTGGGATCTGGGTCTTGGTGGGCAAAGCTAAGAGCTCTGGACTTCAACTGCTGACCAGGCCAGGAGATGCCAGTGGCCCCATGGAGATTCTTCCCGTGTCTGGCAGAAACTGCAACCCTGCCCGAGGTGTCAGTCTGGGATCATGTCTGCCTAGGCAGCACCTCTGGGTGCTGCATATAGGGGTTTCCAGGGATGTCTGTGCTCTGCCTGGTGGCCAGAACACGCCACCAGCCTTACCAACTTGTTCTCTGCTGCAGGTGTTGTTCGATGACATTGGTCAGTCTCTGATCCGCCTTACCCAGCCTGAGCTGCGCTTCCAGCTGGTCACCGCCTTCCTGCAGTTCCTGGGCCTGCCCTGCACTGCCCGCCCACCTGCTGCCTGCTTCTACCTGGCCCTGGATGATGGCGGCCTCTTTGATGGTGGCTTCTCTGATGAGCAGCCGCTCACGGCACCATACCCGCCCTTCTCAGGTGTCGGCTATGTGGGCCGCATGGACCCGCTGGGCAGCCGGTGGGGGACCCGGGGCCATAGTCGTGAGGGTGAAGATTTTGTCTGCAACCTCTTGCACCTTCTGCTGCCACTGTTTGCTGGCCCAGAGCGGGCGCAGCTCTGCCTCTCCTGGCTGCGCTACGAGGTTGCCAAGGTAACCACCTGCTTCCCTCTTGGGGTTGCGGCCTGTGGGGTGATGTGGGGGAATATTTGGGGAGGGCAGGTTGTTGCTTCTTGTAGACTCTCTCCCATAAGGGCACCTGCATTGAGGCTGTTCTGGCTGAGGGGACCCATCCATGTTTGATCAGGTGTCTGATTGGGGCTGCAGTCAAGCACTTGCTTCTGATAATGCAGGGTTAGAGACTTTGGGGGACTCTGGAAGAGGGAGACCCATGCCACTTGCCCACCTTCTTAGCTGCTGGGCTTTTCCTGTATCCCCCCAAGCCAGCCGCTTCACTGTTATGCTCTTACTAGCCCAGCTCTGGGGCTTCCTGAACCCAGGCCGCATTCGTGGGGCTGTGTTAACCAACAGTATGTGGAAACCTGACCTCTTACTGTAAAGAACAATATCAGAGAGGCTCAGCCTAGGGTGGGTCCCTGTGAGCACCAGAGCAATCTTTAGGGACACTGAGCCCCGGCTCAGTGAACCCCAGCATGTTTGCCTGATGGAGCTTCTGGCAGTGCCTCTCTGAAGCCCACGGGATAGCCTGCAGGCAGGGCCAGCTCTGAATTCATGCAGACTCTCCCCTGCTCTCTCTAGGTCCTCTGGTGCCTGCACACAAAGAACAAAAAGAGGCTGAAGTCTCGAGGGAAGAACTGCAAGAAAGTAGCCAAGAGTCTCCTCAAGGAGCCGGAAAATGGCAGCAATTTCTGCCTATGGCGTCTCTACGCACACCTAGAGTGGCTGCTGGGCAACACGGATGATGCCCGCAAGGTGTTTGAGATGGCCCTGACTACGGCGGCTGGTGGCCGGGCCCTACAGGACGGTGGCCTCTGTGAACTCGGTCTGCTATATGCTGAGCTGGAGCTCGAGCTGGGACTGGTGCCGGGACCTGACTCACATAGGGCAGCCACAGCCCGTGCTGTCCACATCCTCACCAGACTCACCGAGACAGGGTCCAGCGCACCCTCCCCTAGCCCGGCGTCTGCTGTGCTCGTGCTGAAGGCGAGAAAGACCTATGAGAACGCACTGCAGGCCTGCCTTGGAGAGGCTGGTGCCCCTGCATCCACTCCCCATGCCCTGGACCGCCTGGCCAGTGTGGCCAAATGCTTCATGCTCTTCCAGTACCTGACTGTGGGCATTGAGGCGGCCGTGAGGCTCCATGACCAGGTAGCAGCCCAGCTGAGGGGTGCGGGGTCCCCTGCTGGTGCAGGCCTAGAGGACAGGTGCAGTTCCTCGCACCCGAGCCCAGTGCTGGAGGTGCTGGCATTGATGCACACGAACCTGCTGCGGTTCCACATGAAGGTCAGTGCATACCCGCTGGGGCCCCTGCGCCAGGCGCTCTCCGAGGCCCTGAAACTCTTCCCAGACAACCAGGCCCTCTGGCGGGCCTACGTCCAGGTTCAGAATAAGTCCCACAGTGCCAACAAGACCAGGAGATTCTTCGACGTCATCGCCAGGTCCACCAGGTCCTTGGAGCCCTGGCTGTTTGCAATTGAAGCTGAGAAGATGAGGAAGAGGCTGGTGGAAACCGTGCAGAGGTACTTACTGCCCGTCTCCTTCCAGATCTTGGGGAGGAAGGGGAGGCTGGCACCTGCCCTATGCCCCGTCCTGCCAGGCTCAGGGATGATCAGGGGCTGCCCCAGCCGGTCAGGAGGAGTCAGTCCTATGGCTGAGTCATTGCACGTGCTGCTGCCTGCAGTCCCGAGTGTGAGGACCATGGATCTTGGGGTGGGCATCTGAGAGGCTGAGGACAGGCTCTTCCCACTGATGGGCTGGGCGAGCTGGCCATGGCCTGCACCCTTTGTGGCCCCTCCTGTGAGGGGCACACAGGAGCATGGACCTCTCAGCTTCCCAGGAGTGCCACGGGCCAGTGCCAGTCCTGCAGTGCCACACCGTGTCTGGAGGTGTCCCTGCAGTGGTTGGTGGACCTGGCACCCCACTCCAGTCCACTCTCTGGCTCTCGGCTTACTCTTGGGGGCATTTTTTACTGGGTAGAAATTCATAGGCCAGGATGGGCCCCTTTGGACACCAGAGCCACTAGCAGGGTTCTCCCAGTCCCCCCCAAGGGAGCCGACATGCCTAGAGCTATTTGGTCCCTCAGGAATCTATGTTGGCATCCCTGGACTCATTTTTCCTTTTCTTCCAGGGGAGTCTGCCTCCTGCTGGAGAGGGGAGGGCAGGGCAAGGTAGAGCAGGGTAGGTTTTCTTCCCGAGCAGAATAGGATGCTGGTGGGTGGGACTCATCAGAAACCACAGCTTGACCCACCCACCTCTCCCTTAGCCCAATGACACCACCTCCCCCCCAAACACAGCCCCGTCCAACCCCCTGGTGTCTCTCATTCCCTGAGGTGTATTGTGTGTGCCTTGCAGGGTGGATGGCAGAGAGATCCACGCCACACTCCCAGAGAGCGGCCTGACACACCGCATCAGGGGTCTTTTCGAGAGTGCTGTACGGAGCGAGGATGGCGAGCAGTGTCCCCTGCTGTGGAGGATGTATCTGAAGTTCCTGGTAAGGATGAGGTCTCTGTGGCCCTTCCCCAGCAAGGACATTTCCAAGCCGGTGGGGAGAGTCACCTCCATCTCTCATTGTGGCCCTCACAGGAGTCGTCACTGTCCTGTGTCTCCTGTTCACAGAGGCCTGTAACGCTAGTCAAGCCCTCTAGTTTCTCTCATTTCGTTACCTTCTTGCCAGATGTCTCTGGGTGCCTGCCAGACTTCGGGTATTTTCCTGGAGTCGAGATAAGAGCCACTCATGTTCATGGACTTTCCCAGTTTGAGACTGTGTCCTGAGAGGGGAGACATAGAGGCGGCAACGTGGTCTGGCATCCAGACACTGCAGACTTGCATGCTGCTGGAGAGGAATTTCTGTGAGCTCTGCAGTCAAGCTTCTTAACCTCATATGACACTCTTCTGGGGTCCAGACAGTTTGTGTCCAGTTTTCTTTCTTCCCTTTCAAGGAAGGAAAGTCTTCGTCAAGCCATGTTCTTGGAGGACGCTTTCCCAGGGGCAGGAAAGGCAGGCAGCCCCAGATACCAGGCTGCCTGCAGAGGCTGCAAGGGGATGAAGGAGCCTGGGCTGGCATGAGTGGGGTATCCCCAAAGCCAGCAACAGCCCAGAGTTGTACTCATGCCTGTTGAGGGAATGGCCTGTGCTTATGTGGAGAACTGAAATGGGTTGGGGTGGGGTGTGTGTGTCTTAGGGAGGCTATCCTGGGAGGAGTCTGGGGGTCATGATTTCTGCCAGGTGACCTGCAACCTTGCTGATTTGTTGCTGTCTTCCAAGACATCAGGAAGAGGGGAGGAGGAAAACCAGCAGCTAGCCCCAAAACCACTCAGCTCTCTGACTTCACTGCCCACCAATGCTGGGTGATCCTAGGCCTGCTGAACTCTGCTGGGCATCATTTGCAAACTGACTGACTGCTCTGATGACTTGTGAGTGCTGTTTTTCACTCGTGCTTTCGATGCTTATTCCTGCTGCAGGTTTCCTTAGGAAATAAGGAAAGAAGCAAAGGTGTGTTCTACAAAGCACTTCAGAACTGCCCATGGGCGAAGGTAAGTGCTGAGATTCTAGGTGGGATCTTTTATTTTATTTTTATTTATTTATTTTTTTGCCACACCCAGTGGTGCTCTGGTTACTCTGCACTCAGAAATCTCTGCTGGCTTATGGGACCATATGGAACTTTGGGGCTCAAACCACAGTCCGTCCTGGGTTAGCTGTATGTAAAGCAAATGCCTTACTGCTTGCGCCATCGCTCCAGCCCCTAGGTGGAATCTTTAGATTCCCACAGACCCTGGCCTTCCCGTATCAGTGTCATGGGGCACAGTGACTCTGTGCCCCATGGAGCCAGAGCCTGGACTGAAGGGCTGCTTTTCCC
The DNA here is from genome assembly GCA_004027635.1 of Crocidura indochinensis. NCBI lineage: Eukaryota > Metazoa > Chordata > Mammalia > Eulipotyphla > Soricidae > Crocidura > Crocidura indochinensis. Next base: position 8,697 of record PVKC010038950.1, read on the forward strand.
AGGTGCCTTTCCCTGGCACCTCCCAAGGCCTTGGGCCTCGTGCTTGAGGGGTGGTGGGCAGGCTTGGGCAGGGAGTGGCTGCTGATGGATCTGGCTTTCCGTCTACCCAGGCACTGTACATGGATGCAGTGGAGTACTTCCCCGATGAGATACAGGAAATCCTGGACCTGATGACCGAGAAGGAGCTCCGGGTGCGTCTACCGCTGGAGGAACTGGATCTCCTGCTTGAGGACTAGGTGGCAGGCTGGAGTGCAGCACAGCTGCAGGAGACGAGACAAGACAGAGAGATGGGCCCATCTCTCAGAGGCCCTGGAGGTCTCTGCCCTTTGCCCCAGCTGCTCTTGGTCACATGTGTCCAGGTGGCAAGTCCCTTGCCTTTTATACATTTTGTGAATGTATAAATGACACAAATGCTGTTTTACATATTGTATATGTATAAGGATATATGTACAAGAATTGTGCCATATGACACCAAACTCTGTTTGTTGAGTTCCTATCTTTTCCCCCCTGCCCAGCCACACGTGTCCCTTGCCTAGGACCCTTTGGCCGACATTGTCACAGCCTCCAGGTCTTGCCATCGCCAATTCAGGTCTACAGCCACTGGATTCACAGGCTTTTTACAGATTAGCTCTCCCTCCTTGGGGCTGGCACTCACTCATTTGTCCTGGTTTTCAGATGTGGGGAACGGGAGGAGGCGGCAGGTTTCTCATCTACAATTTGGTGGAAACCTCACTGGCCTTCCTGCCCTAGTACTTCACGAGGGGACCATCCCAGGACCATTCAGATGTTTACAGTCTCATTTATGGCCAGCATGCATATCTGTCCTGTCATGGTCCCGGGGCCTGTATGACTTAGCAGATTAAAAACAAGTCATGGGGCCAGAGCCGATAGCAAGCAGGTAGGATATTTGCCTTGCATGTGACCCACCCAGGTTCGGTCCCCAGCATTCCACATATTCTCTGTGCTTGCCAGGAGTAACCTGAGATCCGCCAGGTGTGGCCCAAGTATGTGCATGAGGACCAAGTTCAAGTTCAGCACCACTGAGCCTGTGCACTCTGGGTCTGAGCTCTACAACAAGACCACCATCTTGAGAACTGCTGGAGACAAGTCTCACAGGCACCTTGTCCAGAAAAGCCAGTGTTAAGGAACAGACTTTTGGCTGGAAACCTGGGACCACTGGTCAAAAAGGAAGGGCACATAGTTCTAGCATTTTCCAGGGTAGCATCTCAGGTCATCAAGGAAGTGGCCATTCAGCCATGTATGTGCAGAGGTCTGTATGTACACATGTCTGTCCCATGTTTCTAAGGAAGGAAAAGGTAGTGGAAGAAACAGGAAAGGGGGTTTCTGAAGCTTCAAAGGGGCTGGTTGGATTCTGCATCCTGACCTTGAGGATGACCCCACGAACTGTCTCTTGGCAGCAACTACACTTCCCTGCCCTAGATGGGAATAGTGCCTCTTCAAGAATTCTGATGTGCATGTGCACACGTGTGTATAAATCCACGACCGGTTTGAGAAAGACAGTTTATTGCAATCGTACTGCGTGTGTCCCATGGGTAAGTGGAACATAGGCCTCGGCAGTCATGCTCAGACGGTGCGCGGGTGGTTTTGATCGTAAAGATAAAGTGAACTATGGGTCTCTCTGGGCAGCCTTCCCAATCATGCCCACCTCTGCCCACCCCCACCCTTGAAGCTAGCCTGTCAGCCCGCCTGCTGGAAGGCCATTCTGGGTCACTAGAGATACAGCCCCTCAGGGGTGCCTTCTTGCTTTTTATAAAGAACATTTTCTTTTGATTTCTTGAAATCTTCATTTGTTACTTTCATTCTCCGCTCCCTCAGGGCCATCAGACCAGCTTCTGTACAGATTGCCTGGAAGAAAGAACAGTATGTTCAGAGTGAGATACTTTTTGAGTTTTTATTCTAGCAATTCAGAGAACTATTTTGAGATAATCTTAGACAACCAACTTATACACAGGCTACTGAAGCCATCTGGGGGAAAGATTAATTCTTTAACTTTTTGCCTTTCTTTTTGTTTGTTTTTGGGTCATATCTGCCTGTGCTTAGGGGCTTACTCCAGGCTCAAGGATACTCTTGTTGACCTAGATGTGGTGCTGGGAACTGAAGTAGGTCAAGTCCTCTGTCTCTGGCCATATTCAACGTTCTTGTATTTCAACTGTGAAGAATATGATAGATGGAAGACGGAGAACTTAAGGTCTAAACAGCTGTGGGCCTGGGGCATTGAATTCTCAGTTCCATGTCATTACAGGGAGTAAAAGCAACAGATGAAATCTGAAGCCACACAGAGCACAGTTTGTGTCACTGAACTTCATCAGAGAGCATGTTCCAGTATTTATTTTCTTGCCAAATTAAAAGAACTCGGGCAACATAAATAAAAACATGGTTTATTCCAGCACTGGTGTTTCTATTTGGTCAAAGCCATCAAAGAAAGGGTCAGTAGCCAAGGGAGTGCTTCTGCATCCCAGGGCAGGTGTCTGAGCTAGTCCTGCCCAACCACCCCTCCTGGGTCTGACTCAGGCCCACAGGCAAACACATGGGCTTACACTTATTATGTTCAGGCCATACTTGCTCTAAATTCTGGTCGCCTGGCAAGAGGCATAGGAATACACAAATGTATGAACCAGCCAATAGTGGAAAAGTGACCCCCTACCCCACAGCACTAAGATGGGTATGTCTAGTAGACCCTCAGTCTCCTTATCTGGGACCAACACCCCTCACTCACCCAGGTCTGCTGCTAGTCTATGGTGTCTCTTAAAAAAATTTATGGAAAAGTGAACTTCCTACAACAGAACCCCCGAAGGTGAGGCCCAGTCACCCTGGTGTCCAGCACAGCCCTCACCTTGATGTCAGCCCCAGAGAGGTCATCTTTAGCCATGATCAAGTCATCCAGGGTGACATCATCGGCTAGTGTCATCCTGCTGGTGTGGATCTGGAAGATGCGCTTCTTGGTCTTCTCATCGGGCAGGGGGAACTCGATCTTCCGGTCAATGCGGCCTGTGGGCATGAGAGGGTCAGTCCCCACTGGGTGGCCCCACAAGCCTCAGCCCCTCCTGCATAAGCACCTCATGGTGAGGCTGTGAAAACCTTAAACATGAAGCGTTTTCCTTTATTAAATTTTTGGTGCAGCAATACCCTGGGATCTGCTATGGGGCTATAGCAGGAGACCCTGGGGTGCCAGGGCCTGAACCTATGCTTTCTGCATGTAGAGCACATGGTCCCAGCAGTTCAGTGATCACTTATGCCCAAAATGCTGGGTTCGGTTTCTAAATTTCTACATTTCAATTCATCCCAAATAAATAGGACTTATTTGCTCTGGAAATGCCCGAATAGCAAAGGGCATAAAATTTTTAGTTTAGAAAACAAATTAGTAAACATTTTCTACCAAAGATTTTTTTTTTTCTGTTTTTTTTCTTTTTTTGGGCCACATCCAGTGATGCTCAGGGGTTACTCCTGGCAATGCACTCAGAAATTGCCCCTGGCTTATGGGACCATATGGGACGTTGTCGGAATCAAACCGAAGTCTGTCCTAGGTTAGCTGCATGCAAGGCAAACACCCTACCACTTGCGCCACTGATCCGGCCCATCATTTTCTACCGAATTGAGCCTGAGCTATCACACTCATTTTTTAAATAATATTATATTTGGGGGAGGGAGGGTTAGACCATGTCTGGTTGTTTTCAGGGTTACTCCTGGCAGGCTCTAGGAACAACACACGGTGCTGTGAATCAAACTTGAGTCAGTTGTGTGCAAGGCAAACGCCCTACATGCTGTACTATCATTCTGGTCGCTCATACTTTTTACGTATAAATTTTAGGCCAGGCTATCGCTGGTGCTACTGAGGGGCTAATACTCCTGGTTCAGTGCTCAGGAACCATCTGGTACCCAATATCAAATCCAGACACATCCTAAGTGCAAAGCTTGCTTAGCCCACTAAGCTCCATAAGTATTTTTTTAATTCTCTGTGGGC
>PVKC010038951.1:0-12752 GCA_004027635.1 Crocidura indochinensis
ATTAACATAAAATCAGGGGGATTCCCGTATCAAATTGTCCTCCTTCCACCTCCATTCCCATCCTACCACCCATATCCACCTCCCTCTCCCTTGAGGCTGCTAAAATAGGTGGTCTCCTCTGTGCCTAGCTTACAGCTTAGTGGTCTTATACTTGTTTGGTCTTGGTACTTCCCTTATTTCCCCCTCTAACTGGGAGGTGTAGAGTCCTTTATTCTACATCAAAGTGTGAAATCTCTGAAACCAGTAGTCTAAGAGGCATAGCTCAAACGTGACACCCTTGGCAAGCAACACATCTCAAAGTGATCACAATGAGCAGTATGATCAGGTATGGAAGTGTCTCTTACTAAATCTGAGTGAGTCCTGGCCATCTCAGAAACTACAACAAAGGAAAGCATGGAAAAACAAACTGCATGAGTGAATGAATGCAGACACAATAAAACTAACCTCTAAAAAATCATGGCTAAAGAGAATCAAAGAGTGACTCTCTTAGATTCAATTCCATCATAAGTGACAGACATCCCAAGTAACTGAGGTTAAAATGATGGAAATGGGTTTTTCTTTGATATTAGACCTGGGGATAGATTGTTAAGGCTAATTTGGTCATCTATTCAGTGGTATTCTCTGCCTTACCTAGATTCTTGTGTCAAGATGGTGGCTGAAACATGATGATGGTTTAAACAAGAAGAAAGGATTAAGAGAACTGGGAGTGGGGTGGAGGGTGGTAAAAAGCCCAGGCAGCTACACTTGATGAAATTTCTCATTGTCATCTTTTTATCTGCCATTGTTTTGAACTAGATGTATGTCATTCCAAAAAGTGAAAGTTTCTATTGTCATGGAAAAAGAAGAAAATAATACTAGAAACATTTTGCCATGGAGTGAATTTCTTGAGTTTATTTTATTGTTTTATTATTTTGATGTTCAAGGTTCAAGGTAATCAGGTAGTCTCCTGGCTCTTTTCTCGTGGGTGGGCTTGGAGTGTCTGGGATCTAACCTATGTTTATCCTGTGCAAGGCAAGCACCCTACCTCCTCTTTGGCCTGATTTTATTTTCTTATTTTTTGATTTGTGTAAGTGGAGCTTGAGGTGCCTTAAAGGAATTGGGGGTACAAAGTCAGAAAAATAAGTCAGACCTAAGAGAGAAAGGGACAGTTTAGGGCTGATGGAGGTAAGCTGAAATTTGAGTGGTCAAGGGAACCTGTAGTCTCTTAAAGTCTCTGTCAAGTACTCATCAAATATTGTATCTCCAATGGCTTTTAGGTCTCATTCCCTAGGAGCTGTTTAGTCAATATATTTATTAGTTGAATAATAACCATGATGATCAGTGCATAAAGTATTATTTGATACTACATCTTGTTTTTGCAATAGGGGGATTTATGGCAAGAACTATTAAGAAAACAACGAAGCAAAAACTAACATCTTGAATAAGTTAAGTCATGCCAAAGATCAAAAAATATATTGTATGAAAGCAAGAGAAAGATAATGTGGGAAAAAAACCAAGAATATAAAAAGAGGGCATAAAAAATATCACTGTTTCATTGGTGGACTAGTGTGAGTCTTGTGGATAGTTGGGCTATTTTAAATAATAAGTAACAATTATTGAATTATGTTATTAATAATGACAGAATTTCTTTTGAAATTTAAGGTCAGGCTATAAAGCACTTGGGTCTTATCTCCATATACAGTGAACCGAGTGTGAACAATTTCTTAGCTGCTAAAGTACACCCCAGCATCTGAGATAGGAATACATTTAATATACTGAATCAATGCAGCTTTCTTTGGGGAAATTTCAATTTCATTGCAAGCAATTTACATATAGAGTCACAGCTTGAATCCATAGCTCATATCTTGGTTGCTTTGGAAATAGCTTCTCTGTTGGAAAGGCAATTATGATCTACAGGAGAAGCCTGTCTACCATTAGTCTCAAGTTTTTAATGTTGACAGGTGGAGCTAGAGCAGGGGGCAGGGCTGATTAATACGAGGCTTTGTCTTCTAGCCTTTGAAAAGGAAAAAAATGGAGGTGTCTGGATTTTCTGGTTACACATATATATTTTGTATATATATGTACATACATACTTCAAGTTTTTGACCAAATGTAGAATCAATCTTTTGCCATTAGTGAACTTTGCCATCTGAGAATAATGGTCAAAATGATCGTAAGTCATTAGAAGTTTTGCTAAGCTGAGGAAAGAAATCTATCTAGGAATACTGTAAGGTGTATTTTAGCCCCTACATGTGGATATCTTTGAAATCAAGACTAATATTTTTGGTATGATCTTTGTTCTTCCCTGAAGCAAATATCTACACTCTAGTTGTTACCCTCAATGCTACTATGATACCAAATAGCTTTATGGCATTGTTCATGAGATAATATTCCCCTAAAATGACAACCATGGTTAAGTTGAGTTCACAAATTAGATCATGGATCAACCAAATAGATATGCATTTTCCAAGTGAATTATTCTCTGCCAGGCTCTTGCATAGCCCAAAGCTCTGTGCTTTTAAATTAGGCTGGAGTGGAGACCTGCCAGCATTTTCATCTAATTGACTTAGGCATGGGGACTCCTTCATTCTTTCTTCTTTAATCATCACCTTATATTTGAGGTTAAAAGACTATAATTATTTGAAGTAGCTAAAATTTTAGTGACCTAGATAATTATTTCAGCAAAATGAGCTAAAAGTTTATTGACATAAATGCCAGTTTCATTAAAGGTTTGGTACAAAAGGCAAATCAGTGAGACAGCTGGTTGGCTGAGGTGAATTGACAATGAAGTATACCAAAAACGCAGGGACTTTGAAGTAATTACCATAATTTCCAAAACACAGTTAACAAAAGGTTATTTGAAAATTCTTTTATTTTTCTTTAATAATTTTTTTTTATTTAAGCATAGTGGTCACAGAAATGTTTGTTGTTGGAGTTGTCATTGAATGTATTTAACCCTTCACCAGTGTAACTTTCCCACCACCAATGTTCCCATTTTCTTCTTCCCCTTCTCCTGCCTATCTACAGGACAGGCAATGTACTCTCTTTCTCTCTCTCTCTTTCCCTCCCTCCCTCTCTCTCTCTCTCTCACTCATTGTCATGGTAGTTGTCAGTGCAGTCAGTACTCCAACTGTGCTCACCATTCTTCATGGTAAACTTCTTAACATGAGCTGGAAAATTTTTTTTATAGTTGTCATACTTTGCTTTGCTGAAGTTACATGAACTCAGAGTATTTATTTCCCCTTCATCATTTCTCATTGGTACAGAGAAGTGGGTGGATTCAACTTCACCCAGACGTATGACTGCTCCAATAAATGCTAAAGAGACAAAGTGAATCAAAAATGTTTTCTTCCCCAGATGGTTGGCATCTAACACTAGAACTGTGTTGATTATAGTAGTTCCACTGATATGCGTTTACTATCTTTTTCAGTATATTAAGATCTTTTGTATGTTTGGTGAGTAACATGTGGAAATTATATATTTAATTCCTTTTTGTGTCTAATGAGTAACATGGACAGCACAATATTTACTTGTAAAAAAGTTTAAAAAATTATACTGAATTTAAATACACATATTGTAGTTTAAGGTTGATTGGTCATCATTAAATAGTGACTATTCCACATTTAGATTCACCAAGGGTCACTTTGGAATGAAGCGTGGCGGGGGGGGGTTTGCACTATTGTCAGATGCTATCTCTTCTACTGAATAATTATGGTGTGGCAAGATTTGTCACCAGATTTGCAACCAAGATAGGTAGGGCATCCAATAACAATTTTACTACCAAACTGGTGGTTTGAATAACACACATGTACTATCTCACAGTTTTTGTGAATGAGGAATTCAAGTTTCATTTAATTGGTGCTTTTGCTTCTAAATCTTTAAGAAATTGCATCACAGGTTTGAGGTTTCACTTGAGGCTTGAAAGAAAAAAGAACCCATGTCCTTTCTCACAAGTCATCTATATTTTTGTCACTTTCAGTATCTGGCATTCTCATTTACATATGCAATATCTACTTGTTAAGAACAAATGGGGTTTTTTGACTTTTCACATATGGCTAGCTAAAGATGAGTGAAGCAACTCTCCCTGGCTTCATCTCCTGTTTGAAGAATAGTTAAGAACAGAAATTATAAGATTCTAAGGCAGCTGACATATAACTGAGCTTGCAAATATGCATCTGAACTGATTGCTCTTCTTAGGCAAAAGTGTATGAACAACCATTCATAACTCCTATTCATTGAGCAATTAATATGTGCCAGATAATGTTTCTGGAGAAATACAGAGAGATATACATGATAAAAAAACAGGGCCGGGCGGTGGCGCTGGAGGTAAGGTGCCTGCCTTAGGACGGACCGGACCGCGGTTCGATCCCCCGGTTCCCATATGGTCCCCCGTGCCTGCCAGGAGCAACTTCTGAGCGCATAGCCAGGAGTAACCCCTGAGCGTCACTGGGTGTGGCCCAAAAACCAAAAAAAAAAAAAAAAACAGTCCCAGAGAGGTTAAGTATCTTGCCAAGCATCATGATGGAAGTAAATGGCAGAGGAGGGAAAATCTCCTATTTATTTCTGCTTCAGTGCAGTTCCATCCCCTATGCTTGACTGCTTCTGAGAGATGACACTTTGGGTAGGGCTCTGTGGGGAGTGAAGTATATTGCTATCTTAATACCAAGGTTCTTTTGTACAAAAGTAGAGCTAAAAAGAATAAAAACTCACAGCGAGGCGCTGATAAAATTGTTTTTCTTTTAATATAGGCCAATTTTAATGACAAACGGGCAATACATTGACAACTAACCCCTCATTTGGCAGCTCAGGTCAGGAAGAGGAGGCAGTGATCAGTCATAGGGAACAGCAGTGTCTGGAGAGTACAGTGAGGATGGTCAGCAGGGCAGGAGGCACCAAAGCAGAGCAAGGGCCAGTTTCATGCAGACAAGCAATGCTCCTGTCATTTGTGTCCCTGACCTGTAGTCCTGGCAAGACTTTCTCCTTTAAGGCAGCTTAATGTGCCCTGTGGTTTGGGAATCTCAAAAATGCAGACTATTACTGTAATGGCCACTATGTTGCCCCGGGCTGATTTCTACCTAAAGCACTCTATGACATACTGCAAAGACAAATCAGAAACACAGTTATCAACCAGAACAAGTCAGCTGTCAACCATCTCAATTAGTAAGAAATAACTTAACAATTTCTATTTATATATGTTAAACCTAGTTGTGCATAGGCGTTTGTCCTTAGATACAGGCACTGGGGATGTAATAACGAGATGTAATAAGGTGTAATAAGGAGATTTAGTAAGAGAAAGTGCAAGGTTGTGGTTTCCCTCCTCCCCCAATTTCAGATCCATCATATATAGGGTAGTGATAATACAGATCCAGAATATGTTGCACCTTTTATGGTGTTTTGAAATGATTAATTATTATTCTTATATAGAGATGATTTAATTGTTTCTTACAGTTTTTTAAATAGTTAACTTTCTAAACATGATGGGACTAGTGGATCAAAAAATTATGCCTTGAACCATATTTCCATCTTCACCTTTTCTTCAGACACTCTACCCTCCTACAGCTGCTTAAGTGGGTACAATTATCATTGGGGCAAGCTTCAAGAGTCAGAGACTTACTTATTCATTTTTTGTAGTATCATCTATAGACACTCTACAAATGTCCAGATTTTCCTGTGCTACTATACTAGAACAAAGCTTTAAAGTTGAGTATGTACCAGCTAATGAACACCTGTGTATATTCAGGCAGATCAAAGATTACAAAGAAATGAGTATGAGAATATTAAAAACAGACAACTATTGAAAAAGAAGGGAAACACACAGCAGCAACTCTTGAAAAATTCTCAAATTTTAAAACACATTAGTGTAAAATATCCCACATGCTATATCTCCAAGCCCAGGTGAACAAGTCTGAATCACGATCTCACATGAAATAATCCAAACCAGACTGAGGGTGAAATATGTGTAGTCCAGAAGTCTTCTTCCTCATATGGAGAGCAAGCTACCTGCCAGAACTGCCATTTTTTAATTGAGTACAGAGACCAACCTGCATGGGGTAGTAAAGATAGGTAGCTCAGGTTAACCTGAGTCTGGCCCACCCAGGTTTACAAGTAAGACAATCTCTGTTTTGGGGGTAAATCAAAGTTGTAAACAAACATACAAAAGAACAAGAGATGATTTTTTTAGGTAAATAAGGCGTAAACTAACACATTAGTATCATGAAAATATCCAGACCACACTAAATCAGAATCTCTGAAAGTGACACTCGGGTGAATTTAAACCTCTAGCTCTTTAGAATTCCAACCTCCTTTCACTCATGACATAAGACAATAAGAGACTTTTCCATTTCTAGGAATCAACTTCATAGCTATCTATCTCTTGCTGTGCAGATACACCACTGGTAGTGGCTCCAACAGCACACAGCTATTATCACAGTTACTGTGAATCAGAAATCCAGGCATGATTAATTGGTGCTTTGCTTCAAAATCTCACATCAGTTGATAGCCAAAGTGTTAATATTAGTTGAGGTTTCATTCAAAAGATTGAATGGGGAGGAAACACATGTCCAAATCTCCCAATTGTTAACAAGAACTCACTCTTATAGGACTAAGGACCTCATACAGTTCTGACTAGCTGGCTAGAGGCTGCCTTCCCTTTCTAGTCAACTGTTCAGACAAAGGTTACTTTTAGTTTTTTGCCAGTTTCTCCCCAATATAGTCAACTGCTTATCAAAATACACAAGATAAGAAGGCAATAGAGAGTCCATTAGCAAGATAGAAGTAATTTTAGAACACAACTACAAAAGCAACATACCATCAGCTCTGCATATTCTATTGACTAGAGAAATCATCATCCATACCCTTTCTCAAGGATAATGGAAAACAGTTGTGAATTCCAGAGAATGGGTAATTGTGAACTATCTTCAACTCTGCCCATCAAAAACACTATAGAACATTCTCTACTATTGCATATACAACTTTTGACATCAATAAAAATTACAAGACAAAAACAAAAGCAATTAAAAATCCTTATCTATTAACTCATTGTTTAATAGATGAGCAATTGAAAGAAAAAGCTTCAGATAGATACAGATGTTGGAATGTTTAAAAACTTTAAACTAGATACAACTATAATGGATCAACCAGTGTGTATAACTTACATGAACAAATGGTAATGTAAAGATACAGAAATGCTAAAGTCAAAGAAAAATACCAGAAATAAGCAAACATTTACAAATGAGAATTCTTTTTGAAAATTTTGTTAAGTATATAGCACTTATTGTGAAAGACTCAGTGAATCTGATAGAATAACAGAAATTATTTATACTGAATTCAAATAGAGAAAATAACTAAGATCTGTGGAACAATATCAAGTGGATGCCCTGAGGCTCCAAATAGGATAAGCTCAGTAAACACACATACTTTAAAACACAGACACACATTTGTAAGACTTTCATTTTCCGGGGCCCGGGAGATAGCATGGAGGTAAGGCATTTGCCTTTCATGCAAAAGGTCATCGGTTCGAATCCCGGTGCCCCATATGGTCCCCCGTGCCTGCCAGGAGCAATTTCTGAGCATGGAGCCAGGAGTAACCCCTGAGCACTGCCGGGTGTGACCCAAAAACCAAAAAAAAAAAAAAAAAAAGACTTTCATTTTCCAAGCTACTTAAACATGAAGATGACTAGTCAATGAAGAAATATACCTTTCACATATAGGAACAATGTTAAGAAATATTGTAGATTTGCCATTAGAAAATAAGTAAACCAGAAGACAAACACGTATCTAAATAAATAAAAGAAGAAAAAGCCCAGAAGAAAGAGTCTAGATAAATACTTCTATCAAGTGAAGATTAAGTAAAACACTTTTTTGTTGCTGTGGCTGTTTGAGACCATATTCAGAGTCATTTTGGGGATATTTCCAGCTCCATATTTTAGGGTAACTTCTCAAAAACCTGGAAAACCATATGGTACCAGGAATTGAACCCAGAGTTTCTACATGCAAAGCATGTACTCTAGCCCACTGGCATTACTGTTTCGTAAAAAGTATTGAAAGAATTATTGCCAGAATAAGTAAATAAAAAAATAAACAAAAGAACACAGGAAATTTAGAACAACCAAAATGCAAACTAATGAACATAGTATGATAATTTTTCTTATTGCTGTAAAAAAAAAACTAAAGAAAAATTGTAACATTGTATTGTGGATTTTATAGTAAATGAAAAAGAAAAATATAAAGCATGAGTCAAGAATTTTGAATATTTCAGGATATAGAGGTGAGGTAGCTAAGAACATTATGAGACAAGATTAGTGAGTATAAGCATGTGACCTAAACAATAATAAGTATTAAAACAAAAACTTGCTAAGAAGGAGGGGTGGGGAGAAGGAGAAAATCTTGTTATTAATAGTTTTGTAAATCATGGTGCATAATAATATTAAAAGAAATATATCTGATATTACTAATTATATTTGATAATATTTTATTGTATGAATATACCAGATTGTTAATCACTCACTATTCCATATGGATTAGGATTATTTCAAGTTTATGAATGTTATTAATAACATCATATAATCTCTTTCAAAATGAAAATCAGAGCACAAAATTTTGGGGGAGAGAATATGCTTTTTCCCAATATTCTAGAGCACAGGCCTAGCATGTTCAAGGCTCTGAACCCAGTCCCAGCATAGCATGTCCCTCCCCACAGCAGTTCTGATGTAGTCCTAATGTTACCCAGTCACTACTGGCTGTGACCTTGATGACGCCTAGCAATGGACGTATCCTATTGTTCCAGTCAAATTTTGTAATAAATGCTGTCCTAGATGACCTTTTGACACCATTGAATGAGAAGCTTTAAGCAGGAGTCATCCTGCTAAGCTGCTCCCAATCCTGACTCAAAGAAACTGGGAGATAATTACTGGTGATCAAATCTAGGGCCACAGGTATTCCTTTGAATCTATTTTCCCAGCCTTATCAAGGTAAGCTTTACTATGTTAGCAAATAAATTTTACTAATAGCTAATATAATAATAGTAGGTAAGGAAGTTTGTAGAATCACTAGTAAATTTTACCAGACTTAAAGCTAAGAAAGAGTATAAATTCAAAACAAATTCTTTCAGAAAATACAAGAGGAAGGAACATTTCTCATCGTAGTTTCAGTGAGGCCAACATTACCTTACTACCAAAATTCTACATAGATGTTAAAGTAATAGAATACAGAGACCAATAATATATAAACACAATATAAACACAAAATTAATATAAACACAAAATTCTCTAAATTAAATCACACAATATGTTAAAAAGATATACATGCATCTTACCCAATGGGACTTATTTTAGGAAAGTAAGTTTTCAAAATGAAAAATGAGATAAATAAAATCACATTAACTTTGCTGATAATATAATTTAAAATAAATTTATCTCATTTAAAAAACTTAGAAAACTGGTAATAAAGGATAACTTCTCCCAAACTGATAAACAACTTTCACTAAAAAATCCCCATTACAATTAAGGTACTTAATGGTAAAAGCTTTAATTGTTTTTGCCTAAGAATTGGAATAAGGTGGGGATATCTATTCTTTTTGTTCCTATTGCATGTTGCACTGGAGATACTGGAGACTCCATCTTATAAGGTAGACATAATATTCTTATTCAAAACTTGAAATATGATTTATGATCGCATATATAGAGCCCTCTCAAAACCATAAAAAGATGCTATTACATGCATCTTATAAGTGAATTTGAAAGATCATAGATTACAAATTCAGCATTTTGAAAGCAAGCATCATCATAGATACTGGGATAGCTTGTCTTTTCCTCTTTTATTTCCAAGGTGATATGGCATATAAGGGTTCCATTCATATTCATAGCCTGATCCCTAACAGGCTATAAACTAACACATGTTACTTGTATGACCATATCTAGACTATTTACCAGGGAGATGAAGTGTGATGGCTCTTCCCTAACAGCCTAAAGAGGTATCTCTTTACCTGGAGATATGATCATGCTCAGAAACTGCTAACTGTAGAGAACTGAAGAGAAAGGTGAGTGAAACTCAAGGACCCCATTCACTTGGGAGTTCTGCTTCTTTTTCCTGATTTTCACCAATTGAATGTTGTCTTCCATATAGTTGATTAATCAAGGACAAACCATAAAGATGGCAGAAGCATTTGCAGAGTTGAGAAATTGGTACTGCTCTTGTTGACTTTTAGACCATGTTGATAAAGTGTATTAAGCAAAATTTAGTACTTACCTGGTCCCTTAGCATCCATGCTCAGATCAGGGACAAGAGAGAGAGATGTCAGAGGAGAGGTGTCTGAAAATCAACCTTTTAAAGGTGCCAGTCACAGCAAAACTTATAGGAGTGTTCTATTACTGCTCAAATGTTGGGTTCTTTTTATTTTATTTTATTTTATTTTATTTTATTTTGATATCTTGTCCCAGGGTTTAGCATCATTTCTTTCACATGCAGTTAAAAAGAAAATATTGCTGATGTCTAAACTCCCCATGAGTATGTTTAAATCTGCTTTATTGACTCAGGAAATAGAGCCTGGAAAGAACTAAAAATACACCAGAAATACTCAAGTGAGGTTTCAGTATCAGATTCCAAGAAGTTTAAGGTATTTCTAAACTTAGCCAAATGTATTCCTGATTTTTTTAATTTCAGGTTTGTTCACCTGAGAATTTTCAAAACTGAAGGATCATCTCCTCCTCTTTCCTTCTGTTGAAGAGTAGATCTCTGACTTAACTTTAGATTAGATTTCAATGTACGTTTTTTATCTTTTTGTGATAGTTAAGAGCTAGGGTTGAAAAAGGGGTTCAGAGTCAGATAACCTGGATTCAAATGCAGACTCCATTGCTGGTTATCTGATGTGAGAACTAAATAAAGTAGACGATATGTCTTTACCATAGGTCCTAAAGAATAGTGCATGCTCAGTAAGTGAAACTTCTTACTTGATTCATTACTGCAAAAAAATATCATCTTTATGAAGCAGGAGAGGTAGTCCAGTGAATAAGACACTTCCCTTGCATGCGCCCAACCTGAATGTGATCTGAGGCACCAACTATGGTCTCTGACCCTTGTTCCACCACCAGGAGTAATCCCTGTGTACAGAGTTGGGAGTAAGCTGACTTACTCAAGTGTGGGACACACTCCCCCCCCACACCCATCAAACACAGACTTTGTGTCATGGTTCTGGAAATGAAGCAGAAGTAGTTCAGATTTGGGAGAGGAAGACATACCTTCTGTGCCAGACTGCTATTGACTAATCAATGTTCTTCTATGTATGGACATATAGCCAAGATCACATTTTCCAGTTTCCTTGTACTTAGGTGATGCCATGTATGTATGTTCCAGACTAATAAGTGTAAGAAGAAAGCATTTTTTCCTTTTCTAGGCCTGACTTTTTGGAATATTCCTCCAAACACCCCTCCATTCTCTTTACATTGGGATAGAGAGGAGCATGGGGATTTTAGAAACCATAGGATGAAGATGACAGAACTCACCTCAGTCTAAGTTCTTAAATGAATCAAGAGAAGCAAGTAATCTGGCCTTCACCAAGAAGGAATATTTACCTTGAAGAGAGTAAATAAACTTTTATTGTATTTAGAACCATTCTGTATAAAGTTATTTGCTGCAGTTCTTACATTTCTAAATGCCTAGTGCCTTCTTCATCACCTTCTTCCTTAACTGATGGGAATGGAGATTTTCGCTATTCATTAAAACTTCTCAAAGCAGGTAAAAGAGAGTTAAAAAAGAAAAATTCTAGAGGAATTAATGAACCAAAATCAACATCTGGGAGCTCTTATTGGATTTATGGAGCTTTTTATTTTCTAGAACTCAGTAATCTTGGGAATTAAGTGTCATTAAGATAGACTTTAGAGGGTCATGGGTGGGCTCAGATTATCTGCTTTTTACTGCTGTTGTTATCAGCTCTTTAATGGTTGTAAATATGACTCACCTAGCCATACATTTCTACTTGAATGTATTCCACAGGGTTCATGAAGATAAAGACAATCATAGTTGGGGGTGACTGAATTCATTAAAGGAAATTAGGTACAATTTGTTACACATAGTTAATTGCAAGAACTTTAAAGAACATACAGTGAGATTACACATTAATCTTCCAGTTCTTGCTTACTGCAGAAAAGTCTGTCACCCTTATAAATGAGGTTAAGAACTGAGTCTGCTTTAGTGCACTCTGAAACCTCTCTGTGGGTCCCCTGCTACTATTCTCAGGACAATGGCCATTAGGTCATATTCTGTGCACCAGATTCCTTTGACCCTCACAGAAAAGAACTCAACCATGAATCAGAGGAGTAAAGGATAGGCAAGGTTTTTAAAGAACATTAAAAGTAAGATCTCTAAAACACTAAAAGCCAGAGTGGAGAATACTTCAAAGGGAATAACAGCATCTCTCTATAAATTTTCAGTTTATGCAAGTAAAGAAAAAGGGCATTTAATTAGGAGTGAGATATTCATGTTTTTCAGGGAAGGAGTGAATGGTTTCTGGAATCAAGGTACCTGACCATAGTTGATTACTTTCTGGTTTGTCATGGCAATCGTAAACTGTCTTTGTGAAGTCTTTTGTTATGCAAATATATTATAATGGAAACTGTCCATTGGCCACCTGGTCTTCACTTGGGTTCTCTTGGCTTCACCAGTGTACCACAAATCTTGGTCTTCATTTTTTCCTCCTTTGGGTGTTTAACAGCTACAACATATTAACATATAACATATCTAGGGCATCTGTAACACATTAACTCTTTTGCTTGGTTTTG
>PVKC010038952.1:0-12652 GCA_004027635.1 Crocidura indochinensis
GGGACGGGGTATGAATTCTGGGAGGAGAGAATGTCCTGCCCATGAGAGCTGCTGTGGCTTCCCAAGGTGGCATCCGAGGGCAAAGCCCAGGGCTTGGGCACAAGACTTCCTCTGGCTCCCAGCAGCTCACCTGCCTCCAGATAGACAAGGTGCCCAGGCCACAACTGCATCCTGGCCCGGAGCCATGGCCAAGCAAGGTCAGAAATAGGGGTGACTCTGATGGGCTCAACATGGCACTCGAGGGTTACTCCTGGCAGGCTTGAGGGACCATATGGGGTTCTGGATATCGAACCCAGTTGGCCATATACAAGGCAAAGCCCTCCCTACTGTGCTCTGGTCCCTAAGCATGGTTTTTTAACCCCCACAAGAAACTTTTACTTAGGGCCGCAGAAACATCGGGATGAAACGTTGTAACAGTTAAATCGGTCATGACTGGACAGACTTTGCTCACCCATTTCACTCAGCAAAATTTCAATCAAGTCCAGATAAAATAAACTAATCCTCCACAGGCCAGGCTTCTCACCTACCATTCCCCATAAGCTGCTTACCATAGTAAAGAGAGAAAGAAAGAAAATCTAAATTAAACGCCAAACAGTTGCAGACAGCATTTGTTTGACTGATTAACTTGTAGACAAGCATTACCAATAAATCTGAGCAAATTAAATTCGACTGCTTTTAAGAACAAAGAATCCCCTGGCAAAGAGGATTAGCAACTTTACACCCAAGAATGCCGGTTTAATTTAATTGTTCCGCAATCCAAGATTTAATATGCAAATATCATTCTGATATGGAACAGGGAATCGAACAAAGGGAGGAAGCCAATGCGATGTGCACCAGGCTGCCTTTTCTGAACCGTCGTCGGTACACACCGAAGCTGGTCAGGCCCCTTTCACATCCCCAAGACCCCGTGAGGGAATGGAAGAGAGAGGGCAGGAGTCTGCTGTGTGTGATCAAAGGTGGGATCCTGAGAGCACAGCCTGGCCCAGAGACCACACCATGACGCCCCGGGCCCCCGGTAATACCTCAATAATCTTCTTGGCCTCCTTGTCATTCCCAGTCTGCAGGAAGGCGAAGAAGAGGTCGTAGAGCATCGTCATCTCCCCCTGTTCTTGGCTCACGAAGTCCATGGCTGGGAGGAATGGGAGAGCCAGGTTTGTGGCGGCGGAGCAGACTCGTGCACGCAGCCTTACATATGCTCTGGGTCCATGCCAGGAAGCCCCCTTTTGCGCTGACGCTCACATACTGGGCACAGGAAGGCCACATAGAAGCCGCCTTCCATGGAACCCATGACCTGTGCCAGTGAAGACTGGGGCAGAGCTATCCTGGCAGGGGGCCGCTCTGGGCGGGCCCAGGCGCTACCAGGAGATGGAATCCAAGTCCCTCCTGCAGTGGCCTGTCTGACCCCCCCAAGTCATGGACTTCCAAAGTGCCCTTTTTAAGGGTTTGCTTTTTGTGCTCACACAGCTGTGCTCGGGGGACCATGCAGTGGCAGGAAGTGAGCCCTGTCCCTCATGCACACCCACAGCAGGGCAGATGGCACGAGCAGACCCACCTTTCTGGATGAGGTCCGTCTCGCCCTTCTCGATGAGTCTGCACAGGACATCATGGATTCTGGGCAGGGTTTTGTACTTCTGGTAGCAGTCGATGACCATGTCCAGGGCGGCCGGCAGGTCATCCCTGGGGACGGGGACACACAGAAAGGTTCAGAGGCTTTCGAGGACCAACGGCACAGACATGCCTCACATGACAGTGAATAAGCCCCAAAGCCACGTGGAAGAGACACCGACTGTCACCCGCCTCCTTCACCCACAAACATCTGCGGCTCCTGCCCCACTCTCTGGATCCCGAAAGATCCAGGATCAGCTTAACGGTACCAGAAGGAATTTGCTGAGACTGAGAATCAGCACCTGCTCCCACAGAATAAACTGTGACACACAGTCACGTTTCTTCCTGTTAAGACAATCGCCACTGTACCAACACGAGCAAGACATCGGCACATCCTAACGGCAAGCACACTGAGTCTGCGGCAACAAGTCAGTGAGCACCACTGAGTCCACAGCACCTAATCATCGAGCACTAATACCACGGAACCAGTCAGCAAGCACTGAGCCTACGGCCCTAATCCTTGCGTCCTGTGGTTCTAAAGAACCCAGAACCAAAAATTCAGGATCCTTCAAGCAGTTTCTGCTGCAGTCACTGAGGTCACTGGGGACGAAACAGTGGCCTGAGAAGCGAGTGGAGTGTGTCTCTGATGGGAGCCAGTTGGGGTCGGAGCTGTCGGGAGGCACCACTATCCTCCACAATGCTCCAATAGCAAAGGGACCTGGCCGGGAACACCCGGGGAAGGCAACCACCCTGCCAGACTCCAGGCACACAGTCTGGGATGCTCTCTCCTCTTGGTCTCAGGGCACCATTTCCTCTCTCACTGTCTTGGGGCACCTGCCCCTCTCACAGCCTCCCCAGCGGGGAGTATTCCCATTTGGATCATCACTTAAACGCTCGGGCTCCTTGGTGAGAGGCTGCTGGGTCCCAACTGGGATCAGGATCAGGCTGTGTACAAAGCAAGCACGGAGCGGGTGGCCCCGGTGTGGCCCAGAGGCCCCGTGGAGAAGCGCCCGCTGGGGCCTCTGGAGCCTGTTTACAGAGCAGCCCATGACATCCCACAGAGCCTTTGAATTTTTGTCATGTGGGTGAAGACTAAATTGCAGGTTAATTTCAAATGGCAAGTTGAAGCTACGGGCTAGATTACTGTCACTGCGGAGCAATACCACAGGGGACCACGATGATGCGTGGCCCCAAAGAGCTCAGCCCCACCCCTCCCCCCCCCACCCCTGCCACCAGCGCCCCTGGTACCGTCCGACAGAGAGCACCACACCCGCTTGGGTCCCAAAAGGGACCCGAACTTCTTGCACGAGCTCCCCACGTTAGTTCAACACCATCAGGGAGGGAGTCGTTGTCCTGTCAGTCAGAGACACATTAGCAGGCTTCGGTCTCCAAACAGATGCTCCTGGAGATGAGCATGATCAGAACAGCAGGCAAGGCAGTGAGAGTGGGACTGACCCACAAATAGCCACGAGGGGTTTCAAGGACGAGGCTCCAGCCCTCAGCTGCCAAGAAGGAAGCGAAAAACCCGAAATGAAACCACCGCCCAGGTCGGCCAAGGTCATGAGGAGCTGAATTAATGACCACGTCTCTGTGAAAGGACCAAGTGGGGTTTGATCCTCAGCACCCCCCAGGGTCCCGAGCCCCACCGGGACTGATCCCAAAACACAGAGCTTTAGTCAGCCCTGAGCACTGTCAGGTGTGGTTGAACCTCCCCGGCTGAAAGGACCCTCGAAGAGCTTGTTGTGACATAGATTCTGAATGGAAAACATTATTCCTGCCTGACTGCAGTACACGCGCAATTCCCCAAACTTCACATAAAAGTGGGTCGCAAGTTTTAAGAGAAAAATGTAATCACTGTTTTTTTCGAAAACTTCATGAACTGGCAAAATACAGAGCAACTCTAGAGGGGCTGGAGAGATAGCACGGAGGTAAGGTATTTTGCCTTACATGCAGGACTGTGGTTCGAATCCAAGCATCCCATAGGGTCCCCTGAGCCTGCCAGGAGCGATATCTGAGTGTAGAGCCAGGAGTGGCCCCTGAGCACTGCCGGGTGTGACCCCCCCCCAACCAAAAAAAAAAAAAAATCAACCCTAGAACACTAAAAAACAAACTAAAACCCAACAACTCCCCTTCCCTACCTATTATCTTCAATGACAAACCCCCTCCTTTTTAACTTTTTCCATAAAATGGGTGATTTTGGGGGTCGGAGTGATAGTACAACAGTAGTGCCTTTGCCTTGCACACGGCTGACCCAGGATGAACCTGGGTTCAATCCTCAGTATCCCATATGGTCCCCAAGCCAGCCAGGAGCAATTTCTGAGTGCAAAGCCAAGAATAACCCCTGGGTTATTGGGTCCAAAAGCCAAAAAAGAAAAGGTAATTTCAAAAAGTGTAAGTATTAAACAAAAGCAAACAGAGGAAAGTACTGATGGCTGCAAAATGCCTCAACATGGTAGAACCGAGGAAAGACAGATAAAGTTCTAGGGTTCAAGGGGCCAGGTGGTGGCGCTGTAGGTAAGGTGCCTGCCTTGCCTGCTCTAACCTAGGATGGACCGAGGTTCGATCCCCCGGTTCCCCATATGGTCCCCCGTGCCTGCCAGGAGCGACTTCTGTGCGAATAGCCAGGAGTAACCCCTGAGCGTCACCGGGTGTGGCCCAAAAACCAAAAAAAAAAAAAAAAAAAAGTTCTAGGGTTCAACTCAAAGCACTGAAGCAGGAGGCGGATTTCACACAGCAGAGCCTCACGCTGAGTCCTGAACAGCAGCAGCACATGCCAACCCTCAGAGATCAAGATCCCCTAAATTCGAAGGTGGAAGACAAATCGGCAGAATGTCCTGTGAGTCACTTGAGCGTTTACCGAGCAGTTAGTTTCCCTTTTTGACTTGAGCCCACACTCTTGGTTCACATAGATAAAACGCATGCTAGAATTTCCCATTCATTCTCCGCTTCTTGTTGGTTTGGTTTTGGGGATTGCTGGGGCAGTGCTGGGGGAAACTAGGGGTGTAGAAGGCAGGACACACACACACCACAGGGTCCTGGCTGGGGAGCAAATCTGGGCCCCAAATGCAAAAGACATGCTCAGCCTCCTAAGCCATCTTCTGAGGGACACGTGGGAGTGGGCAGAAATCCAGGACCCAAGCCTGACTCCGACCGGGCGCAGACACACTCAGGAGTCCCACCAGCTCTGACAAAGCAGGAGGCAGCACCTTGACCTCATCCCACATACTGAACCCCACAGGCTGGGCTCAAGGCTGTGGGTTCAGAGAACCAGGATGAAGCCTACCCAGAGCAAAGGGCTCTCCAGTCGGGGGAGAGGCGCAGGTAACATCTGTGCAGCTTCTGGAGGGACAGAGTGTGTCACCAGCGCCACGGGTCTTTCTCTAAAGGACACACAGATAGCAGAGGCTCCTGCAAACAACTGACACAGAGGGTGGGGGGACCCTAACACTCAACAACAAACTTGTCTATAAACCGAAGAGACACTCAATGTGGAGAAATCAATTCAGAGGAAACGATAACTTCGAAAAATCATCCTGCGAGAGGAGCAGCTTTTGGAAGAGCTAAAATGTTGTGTTGCCTTTTTTCCTGTACATCATCTATAAATGAGGGATCTTCAAGGAGACTGGTGTTGCAATTACAACTAATCCTCCCCAAAAAATTAACTGTGTTGAAGGCTTTGTAATTTCCCTAGGTACAATTTAGCTGTCACTTACTTTAAAATTTACTCAAACATGCGTTCCGAACAGCACTGACTTCACATGTCAAGTGCTTTCCAGCCAATTGAGTCTAAACTGGAAGTCGGTGTTAAACAACTGAATGATTAGACAAGATAGCTCATTTCCCTGCTCTTTTGTTCAGAATAAAATGCCACATTTACATGATCGGGCTCAACAGGACTCAGCGAGGAGGGAGGGCGAGGCGAGCCCGGGCTCCGTCCACAGTGCCCAGCTCGGGGAGTCTGTCATTTACCAATCACCCTTCAGAGCAGGAGCCACGGAAGGGACTTAATTATGGACGGAAACCGGCTTATCACTGTCCTGTCCCCCCGGGCACGCGAGCCACTTTTGTCCTTTGGCACTGACAAGGCTCTGTCTTAATTGCACTGAATCTCGGCGGAGAAGCAGGCAGGCACCAAGTCTTGCCCTCGAAAGCGGGCGCACTCGTGACTAATCCAGGCACCGGCAGTAGCGAAGCCGTGGGACCGGGAGGGGAGCTCGTGGGCCCATCGGGAGCATCTTCAAAGTTGTGGCTCCCGCTCTCCAAGTGACGAAGTGAACCGACCGCCCGGTCGAGCCTGTGCCCCTTATGAAGGAGCCAAGATTAACTGGCCTGAGTTGAGGGAGGATTAGCCGCA
Source organism: Crocidura indochinensis (assembly GCA_004027635.1). Classification (NCBI taxonomy): domain Eukaryota; kingdom Metazoa; phylum Chordata; class Mammalia; order Eulipotyphla; family Soricidae; genus Crocidura; species Crocidura indochinensis. The sequence continues at coordinate 5,960 of PVKC010038952.1, forward strand.
CCAGGTCGAAACCGGCCTCACCCAAGGGCGCTGGGCAGATTTGTACAGCAGCACAAGTCAGTCTCGAGAGAAACCGCAACAGAAAGGAGAAAATGAGTTTCTTTGATATCTGCTCTAAATAATTCCGTTAAATCACTTCAGAGATTCCTCACGTGCACTGAAACTAAAACAGAGCAGCTGCCGATCGACTGGAGCCCAAACTTCCTCTTGCATCTGTGCTGGACCCCGACAGCTCATAGGCCAAATCCCTAAGGCCTTCACTCGATCCAGCCTCAAGCACCGGTCAATGTCATCTCCCATTGGGCAGGAAGGTGAAGAACTCAGGGGGAAACGTGAGTTCAAGCCCTGGCAACACACATGCCCTCAGTAGTGATGAAAGCCAACATCTACTCTCTGCAGGACTCACTACTCAGAGATGGGGGTGGGAGTTACAGAACAACCTGGTGTGAAAGAAACACACAAAAAAAATTGTTCTGCACTGTTCTTCTGTTTTGTTTATGGGCCACAACTGGTGGCGCTCAGGGGTTACTCCTGGATCTGCGCTCAGAAATCGCCCCTGGCAGACTCTGGGAACCATATAGGATGCTGGGATTTGAACCAGTCAGTCCTGTATCAGCTGCATGGCAAGGCAAATGCCCTAACGCTGTGCTATCTCTCCAACCTCACCTTTTCTTTTCTTTTTTAAGCTTGCTTTGGTTTTTGGGCCATCCTCAGTAACTCAGAGGTTACTCCAGACTCTGCACTCAGAAATCACTCCTGGCAGGCTCAAGAGACCCTATGGAATGCTGGGAACTGGACCCAGGTTGGCCTCATGCAAGGAAAACGTCTTCCCCACTGTGCTATCATCACTCTGGCTCCTGATTACTTTCCTAGTCAAGGCAAGTGTTAGTTCTCCAACTTTATTATTTTATTATTTTGCTACAATTTTTCATTTCCCTAGGCAAACAATACCCACATTAGAAAGAAAAATATTAGGGGGGGGCCGGGCGGTGGCGCTGGAGGTAAGGTGCCTGCGCTAACCTAGGACGGACCACGGTTCGATCCCCCGGTTCCCCATATGGTCCCCCCGTGCCTGCCAAGAGCAACTTCTGAGCGAATAGCCAGGAGTAACCCCTGAGCGTCACCGGGTGTGGCCCAAAAACCAAAAAAAAAAGAAAAAAAAGAAAAATATTAGGGTCCCGGGAGATAGCATGGAGGTAAGGCGTTTGCCTTTCATGCAAAAGGTCATTGGTTCGAATCCCGGTGCCCCATATGGTCCCCTGTGCCTGCCAGGAGCAATTTCTGAGCATGAAGCCAGGAATAACTCCTGAGCACTGCCGGGTGTGACCCAAAAACCAAAAAAAAAAAAAAAAAAAAAGAAAAATATTAAATTTCTATTGTGTTTTTCTTTAATTTTTATTTAATTGTTTGGAAGGGTCACTCTCAGCAGCGTTAAGGGGTTACTCCTGGTTCTACGCTCAGAAATTGCTCCTGGCAGGTTCGGGGGACCCTATGGGATGCCGGGATTCAAATCACCATCCTTCCGCATGCAAGGCAAACACTTTACCTCCATCCTATCTCTCTGGCCCCTCTATTGTGTTTTTCATCTCGTGCAAAAAAAACAAAACAAAACAAAAACAGTGCCAGTGGAAAACCGCCTCAATCATAAGGTCAGTTTTCCAAGGCTCTCAGGAAACCAGCGCAGCTTCACAGACAGTCTCAGCCTCTTCATAATCTGAGATGCTGCAGAAAGATGCCGCTCTGTGCTTGCAGGAGGCCCTGAAATGTTTTTCCGTCTTTATCTCAAGTTTGGATAAGGAAGACTCACTCCCCAGCTGGGCTCCTACCTGCTGAGGTCAATTACACGACACGACTGAAGATTAAACACATTTAATCAAATCAAATCCATGTGGACTTTTTGGCAGGCGAGGGTGGTTAATCCCAGTAATGCACTTGTCACGGTTCTGAAGTAATTAGCTATCTGCTCTATCATTTGGGGAAACAAAAACAAGGAAAGATTCCAGTCAACTCTTCCCTTCCAACGGATCACTAGCTAGGAGCACTAACTACCACTGTCTTTTGTAAAAACACAAATCTGCTTTGTATTATTAAGACTAATGAAACAATCAGTAAACGAACGAGAAGCTCTTCTCTGACTCTGTAAAGCGAGGATAGGAGGGAAAAAAGGAACACCCCCACCCCCACAAGCCTACACAGGTGAACACCGAAGGGTGCACTCCTCTCAGACTGAGCGTCCCTCGGGAGCGAGGGAGCCAGCCGTTGGTGTTGCTCCGCAGTCCCACCCACCCGTGAGCCCCTGCCTCGTGGGTCAGGGCCCCATCACATCTTCTCCTGCAGTCTCTTTCTCCCCCGCCTCATTTTCCTACTTGGTGATTCTGTCTTTGCCCAGGAGGAGTACAGGAAGGCCTGATTCTGGGCATGGGGCCCATTTCTTTCAAACCTCCAAGCGGAGTTCCTGGTGCAATTTGCGGAGACGAGTCTTTGAAACAATCAGAATTTCCTAGCAAGAAGCTACTAATTATAGGATTTCTCTGAGAAGTTGGCGGTGAAGCATCAGAACTCAGGAACAAAGTCATTGTTTGACGCCGTGTTCCTAGAGGGCTGGAGTGCCGAGACGGTGGCAATGAAGACCCCACCGTCAGCCAGGGAGGGCAGGAGCTGCTTCCGAAAGCACGTCTGCACGGCTCCCAGCTTCTTGACAGTCTAAAGAGCTGTTTTTAATTCCGCATTTTAAATGCAACACCACATCAGTCATTATCGTCAATTAATTTCTCCACTAATAAACACAGAAAAACGATGTGAAGACGAGGAAAATTATTCTGCTCCATTTTTTACTTCTGGTACTGACAGTAAATCAGAAAATGCCAATCGCTCAATGGATTAAAATCTGCACTGAGCCATAGGAGACATGACAGAAATAAAATACAAGGAGGTCTGTTTAAAAGGAAATCAGCAGGGGCCGGAGCAATAGCACAGCTATAGTGCGTTTACCTTGCACGTAACCGCCCGGGACAGACCTGGGTTTGATTCCTTGCATCCCATATGGTCCCCCCGAGCCTGCCAGGAGCGATTTCTGAGCGCAGAGCCAGGAGTAAGTAACCTGAGCGCTGCTATGTGTGGCCCCAAAATCACAATAAATAAATAAATAAAAGGAAAGGAAAGCAGCAAAGACTGCCCAAGGAGGAGAGGCTGGGTTCTGACTAGAATGTAACCCCAAGGCCTAACCATCTAACTAGAATCTCTCCCGCACAGTTCTGACTAATGTCTCCTCCTGACTGACCTCTGACTAAAATGTCTCCTCAAGTTCTGATCATCTAAATAGAATGTAGAATGTCTCCCCTTCAGTTCTATCACCTGACTAGAATGTCTCTCCCTGTTCTAACCATCTGACTAGAATGTCTTCTCACTGTGTTCTTATCATCTTTTTTTTTTTTGGGGGGGGTGGTCACACTGCAGTATTCAGGGGTTACTCTAGGCTCTATGCTCAAGGAGCCATTTAGGATGCCAGGATTCGAACCACTATCTTTCTGCAAGCAAGGCAAACACCTTACCTCTTTACTATCTCTTCAGCCTGTTCTTATCATCTTGACTAGAACGTCTCCCCCTAAATTCTGACCATACTTAGAATGTCCCCTTTAGTGTTCTGACCATGAACCAGATGTCTCTTCCTGTGACCATCTGAGTAAAACGTCTCTTGAGTTCTGACCAGAATATCTCCTGCTGAGTTGTTGAGACTGTCTGACTAGAATGTCTTCCCCTGATTTTTGATTGTCTGACTAAAACGTCTCCCTCCTGAGATATAATCGTCTGACTAAAACGTCTCCCGAGTTCTGACCGTTGACTCGAATGTCTCATCCTGGTTCTGCCCACCTGACTAGAAGGTCTTCTTCCTGATTTCTGACTATCTTATGAGAATATCCTCCTGAGCTCTGAGTGTCTGACTAGAATATCTCCCTCATTCCAGTGGCTGGACTTTGATTTTCAGTGTAAATACCACTGGAAATCGGGCTCCATGAGCATTTCTATAGGGAAATGGAAATAAAGCTGGGCCCATCGGTAAAGTCCAGCTTCTTCCCAGCGCCTCCAGACAGGATCGCAGGCCCAGTGGGTCTGTGCACATAGTCCAGTCCCACTGGGCGGAGAGACCCACATCCACGATCCCTCCTGGCATCAGGGAGGATTGTAGCCGCCTGTGGGCACTAGTACCTGCCCAAACACTCCAAACATTCCCAAAACGTGCCCGAGGAGGGAGGGATCCAGGGTGTGACATGAGCCCAAGACTTCTGTGCTCTGGATCCCCTCGTGTGCTGGTTCTCAATGCCGGCGGGCGCCTCACTTACTTCTGCAGGTAGAGCGTGACCAGAGGGGAGGTGAGGGAAGTGGTCGGCTTGGTCAACCCCAGGGTCACGATGGCCTCTAGCAACTGCTTCACGGTTTCCGCCTCGCCTCGCAGGGCCGCGCTATTGAGGATGTGGAAGAAGGACAGCACGGAGGCCTCTTTGAGGGGAACGTCTTTCTCTTTCATCTCCCTCAGAACGTTAACAGCATCTACAACGAAGTCACACAAAAGACCCTTAGGTAATTTCATGTGGGGAAAACAAACTGCTATTAAAACAGCATTTCGGGCCCAGCGGGAATGTAAATCCCGGCGTATAATGCCGATTTCAAGTTAATTACTACTTGCATTTCTAAACGAGACTACAATTATAAATCCACAATAGTGTGGCTTTTTTTTTTTAAATCATCTCCATGCAACGGTGACGACAAATCACAGACAGGGACTGGGTGCCCACTCGGCACGAGGGGCCCTGCCCGCCTGCCCTGCGGCGGCGAGATCCTCCTAAATGGATGCTTTTACCGCTCCGAGCTCACATCTGCTAAATCACGCCATTGTTTCTTCAGCAGATGGCTTGTCAGGAGGCCAGATAATAAAGATGTGTTTACACTGTATGTACAGCCAGACTAATGGTCTGATACCGATAGGGCCTGTTTGCTGTGTCGATACTAATTAGCCGAGCAGAGCCAATGAAAGCGTTCCAAGAGGCGAGCGCATGTTAATACGCTACTTTCATTAGGCTGCATTAGGGAGGCAGAAACAAACATTTTGGGATATGGAATAAGTGCATTTTTATAATGTTGCTCTTAATTATCACAGGCAAAATGTTTTGACCGCTTTGCAGACGTGATTTTTCTTTTTTAAAGAAAGGCAGGCTAATCCTTAGTTTGCTATGTATGAAAGAGTCCTGGGGAAAAATTTCATGCTCAAATCAAGCATTCCCCCTGTGGTTTTCACTGCGGCAAAATGTAAAGTCTTCGCTAGGAATGAAAGGAAGGGAAACCCAGAAAGGAAATCTCAAAACAGAGCCAAATGGGGAAGTTAAGAAACAAGCAAATAGTAAGAACATATTATCAAGTGTAATTGACTGTATTAGGCTTATTAGCATTCTCTCAATAATGAGAAAATTAGAGTATGTACGTCAGCTGGATAAGAAGCTAGACTTCTCTTGAGAAGTTACAAAGAAAAAATTATCCAAGTACTTTTTCACCAATGTTATTATGAGTTTGACTATGGTAAAATTCATGCCCTGAAATATGAGGGCATGTTTCTCTTTTTTTGATCTGTTTTTGGGCCACACCCACAGCGCTCAGTGGTTATTCCTGGCTCTGAGCTCAGAAGTCACTCCCGGTAGACTCAGGGGATGCCAGGGATTGAACCCAGGTCAGTTGCGTGCAAGGCGAACACTCTCCCTTCTGTGCTATGGCTCCAGCCCATGTGAAGGCATGTTCATGATCCACATCCTTAAATGTGAGGACATGTTTATGATCCACATCCTCAGATGTGAGGGCATATTCGTGGGCCTTTTGCTCAGCCTGCCAACATTCCTGAGCCAAAGCAAAGCCATTAGTGAGGCACAGGAGCAGATTGTTCGGTGAGTCATGATCTTCCAACTCAACCTAAATAGCGGTGCTAACAAACCCTCGATGCAGACACGCAGAGGCACTGAGCTGTGTAGATCGAAGTGACAAGCTGGCCACCCCACTAAAACTAATGGCCACAGCGTCCGCACAGCTCTGCGGGGACTCGCATGCAAATGCGTGCACAGGGCCGAGCTCCCCGTAGCCTAGAGAGATCGTTGGCACCACCTGCCAGGCTGACCCCACGACATGGCTCATTGGCACATGCTTACCTGAGAGCTTGCCATGCTTCCCTAAGACTCTCACGAGAGACACATACTTGCTGGTGTCAAGGACCACGGAGGAATCGAAGCGGTCCCTACAAATCAAGACACCAAACATTTGTCAGACGGCAAAGAGCTGAGGGATCCCAATTTTCTTCCTGTCCCTCCGTACACACCTAGCAGTGGTCTGACCACTGAAGTGCTTTGAAGACTAGTCTCATGGGAAAAATACTCGAATTTTCTGTTGTTTTGGTTTGTGGTTCATACCTGGCAGTGTTCAGGGGCTACACCTGGCTCTGCACTCAGAAATCACTCCTGGCAGACTCAGGGGGTCCTATGGGATGCCGGGATCAAACCTAGACCTGCTGTATGCAAGGCAAACACCCTCCCCACTGTGCTATTGCTCTGGCCCTTAAAAATCCCCCCCCCTTTTTTTTTGGTTTTTGGGCCACACCCGGAGGTGCTCAGGGGTTACTCCTGGCTGTCTGCTCAGAAATAGCTCCTGGCAGGCACG
>PVKC010038953.1:0-12673 GCA_004027635.1 Crocidura indochinensis
GGGGGACCATATGGGGCACCGGGATTCGAACCCATGACCTTTTGCATGAAGGCAAACGCCTTACCTCCATGCTATCTCCCGGGCCCCAGTAATTTTTATTATATTGAAGAATTTAGTCCATTTATATCTTTTTTTCATTTTTAAACCTCACCTGATGACACTCAGGGCTTACTCCCACCAGGATTCAGGGAATCAGACCTGGATTGGATTCATGAAAAGCAACTGCCTATTTGCTGTACTATTATTCTAACCCCAAGTACTTGGAAATATTTCAACCAATTTTTCCATTCATCTTTTTTTACTGAGGTAAGAGAGTGTCTGAGAGTTCATAATACTACTGAAGTCACTGTCTGCTACATCAACCCCTCCATCAACATGTCAAGACATATTTATTAGACTCCCAAGGTCCTTCTCCACCCTCCAGTTAAGACTCATCAGTTTCCAGCTCCATTGATCAGGCCTCAAAATTTGTTTCCACTGGGAATGTCAAAGTACTATACTCTGAGTGTGAGCAAGATCATCTACTATTTGTTTTATTTTCTGACTCACTTTGGCAAGACAACCCCCCAACTGGATCAAAGTTGCAGAAAACTCCAAAATTTCATCTTTTCTCATATTTAAGTACTATCCCACTATATGTATATAAAACAAATTCTTTTTCTACTTAATTCTTATTAGGCACTTGAGATGTTTCCAGATCTTCATTACTGTAAATACTACTGTGATAAATATAGGTGTATCAAACTAACATGGTTTGATTCAAAAGGTTATATATAACATGGTTTGATTCAAAAGGTTATATATATATATATAACCTTCTGAATCAAACCATGTTAGTTTGATACACCTATATTCAAAAGGTTATATATAACATGGTTTGATTCAGAAGGTTATATATATATATATATAAATATATATATATAACCTTCTGAATCAAACCATGTTAGTTTGATACACCTATATTTATCACAGTAGTATTTACAGTAATGAAGATCTGGAAACATCTCAAGTGCCTAATAAGAATTAAGTAGATAAAGAATTTGTGTTATATACATATAGTGGGATAGTACTTAAATATGAGAAAAGATGAAATTTTGGTGTTTTCTGCAACTTTGATATATATATCTATATCTATATATATATAACCTTTTGAATCAAACCATGTTAGTTGATACAGAAAGTCATAGTTTCTGTATATTTTAAGAGCTAGATAATCAAAAGCATGTTATTCACAACTGTGAAGTCAACTAAGGGGAAAAACTGAGATAAAAAAAACTGGTGTGGTCAGAAGTTTTCTAGTTATACTCATCATCATCTCAAATATACATTTGAAATGTATATTTCAAAATGAGCAGTTTATTTTTGAAAGATGTGAAACTAGGTAGGATAAAGCTACATTATTTAAATAAAATAGTTTTAAACAGAGTGAGCCTCCATTTATATGAGATGCAACATAAAACTCAGAGTGTGATTAGTTTCTTATATGTAATGTAATAAATAGCTATCTTATCAAGGTTCAAAACTCTATTTCTGTTAACAATTAACTCTGTTAACTGTTGGTGAAATCAGTCATTTTTAACTTCTCTTTGGTAAATGGTCACATCTCCAGTATCTGTTTTCAATTGTTTTGTTTCTTTGTTTGATCAGTTTGTAGGCAACTCTGAATAGTAAAGATTTAAATTCCTTTAAAAACCATGATTAACATGGTTACTGTTTTTCACAAACTATCTGAAGGGAATACAGATTTATGCTTCCTTTGACTGAGAAAGTTCTAGCTCTCTTTTAAAATAGCAGTAATACTACTTCTATGATTTAGGGGCCTTGCATCTACCTAAGGTGGTCTGTCACTTCCAAGCATATACATAAGCCTTAATTTTTTCTGGTTTTTATTTTGAATTTAAATAAAATTATACATAAACCATGTTTTATGTATAAAAAACTTATGTTTAAGTAAAAATGATCAAAGTCAGGTTCTTAAAAAGACAGGGAAAAAAAAGATTGCTTTGGTTGCAAATTAGATTGCTATTTAGTGCTAACCTTTGGTTTCTGTTTGGAAGTGTGTTTTTCCTTAATACCTAAAAGCCAAAGATCTATTTTAAATTGTGCATACTTCATTAATTATTCCTGGAAATCAATGGCCCTTTCATGAGGTAAATTTCACCAATCAGGCCTCTTTCCAGAGGTGCTAGGCTGGGAATCAGTAATGAAGACAACATGCAAACTTGAGATCAAACCCAAGGTATTCTACTGAAAGGAACATGCTCTACCACTTGAGTCATATCCCCAGTCTCAAATTAAATTTTTTTCAGTTCAAAGTAAATTTTAATTTTTATTAGTGTAACTATTGCTTTTAAATGTTTTCTCCTTCTGTCTCTATTATACAGGCAATGTAGGTACTGTCCTCAGTTTTTATCAACTAATTCTCAATTTCCATTCTTTTAATTTTTGCTCAATGTTTTAGTTTATTTCTCCAGAAACTGATTTTATTCTCACCAATAATCATCCCATTTTTGATTACCTACCAAAATCTTAAGGGAAGAAATGCAAGGTGTTTTGTAGTGTTCTTTCACAAATCTTCTGCGTTTCTGGGACAGCAAGTAGGACATTTGCCTCACCTGCGGTGGACCCAGATTTGAACCCTGGTGTTCCATATGGTTACCCAGCACCACCAGGAATGACCTCTGAGTATTGCCAGTTGTGCCCCTCCCCCCAAAAAAGATCTTTCGTATTTCTTATTATAAACATATATTCCTTGGGCATTTTTAAAATAAGCTTTTCCTCTTGCTCTTCATTTAGTTCCAAAAGGCCAACATGCTTTGATCCTCAGTATGGTACTTCTCCATCAAGATACTAAATGTATCCTTTGGCAAAATATTTCAGACCTTTTAGACCTATGTCACATTTTTGGTAAGTTCAAGGTATCTGAGCAAATCTGCAATAAGCAAACCATGCATCCTATTTCCATTCTTAGAGGCAAAAAAAGACAAAAGCACAGAAAGTCATAAATTCTCTAATCAAATATTCTACAATCTAAGATGCTTTTAGATGATCTGCTCTATCCAACACAAGTCTCTAAATTAGTAGAACAACCCCTAAGACTGACATAGGCCAGTAATAGAGAAAGCACCATAGGCCCCCAAAAAGAGGTATACCAAGGCCCTGGAGAGGTAATCTTCCCTCTGAAAAACTGCAGTTAATAGATAAGCACACATTCTGAAATCCTGTGCTGATAAACCACCAGCCCCCCCCCCCCCGCCTCCTCTCCTAGGTCCCAGAGGAAACGTAGTCTCACAGGTCCCCTGATGAATCCCCTGCTATATTCCAGAGTTATTCCCAGTACTGGATTCTGGTGAAGAGAGTCCCTCCTGGGGCTGGAGAAATAGAACAGGGGTAAGGCAATTATCTTGTACATAGCCCACCCAGGTTAGATTCTGAGCACCACAGATGGTCCCTTCAGCCTTGCCAGGAATGATATCTGAGCACTGAGACAAGAGTAAGCTCTGAGCACAAACAACCAAAAAGAAAATTGTAGTCTTGTTCTTATGCTCAAAGGTCACTGGTTCCTGAGATAAGAAATTAAAATGAGAGGGAGCCAGGACTTTCACAAACCACCCATCTTCTCACAAAGCCTCCCGGAGGGGCTGGAGTGTTAGCACAGTGGTATAGTGTTTGCCTTGCACCCACCCGGCTGATCCGAAACGAACCTCGGTTTGATCTCCGGCATCCCATATGGTCCCCCAAACCAGGAGTGATTTCTGAGCGCATAGCCAAGAGTAACCCCTGAGCATCACTGGTGTGGCCCAAAAATTAAAAAAAATAAGCCTCCATTACAAACAAGATTACTTGTCATGGTATGCCTAAAACAAGTGCTTCTAATTCAGCATTATAGACAGAAAGTAAAAAGTATTGAATAAAGAAAAGAATTCTATAAATAACAACCTGTATTGCTAATAAACAATTACTTTGTTACATATGATATTATATATTAAGAAACATTTAAATGAATGAGATACCTGTATAAGTTTAGGCAAAACATCAACTCCATTTTTGGTGATTTGTGTTGCAGTCAGATACTTTTTATCCAAAAAGAAAGTTACAATCCACTTAATAAAAACAACACGAGCTGCCATGTATGGAATTTTTGTACTGTAAATATTTTCATTGTCTCTAGTTGTAGTAATGTACACTGGCTTTGGTCTCAAATGAGGGATGTCTGGCAGAACAAATAAACATGTGGAGTTAGGAAATCGTCACATTATACAACCCCTACAAATATTTCCATTTCCAATTAACAAGTATTTACTCTTTGAAAATTCACTAAGATTAAAGATTCAGAAATGCATGCATTATTGTCTATCTTAAAGATATACCACATCCAAACATGAGATGTATATGCCTTTTTCTCCCCTGGAGAAACAGATGTTCTCTCTTGAACACGTATTTCTCTTTCTTACTCTCCTCTTTTCTCTCCCCTCATATTTCTCTAAATAAAACTATTTACTTCCAAAAATAACCAGAAATGATTAAAAATGGAATTTCTATAAGCTAATTTCTGATTCCTCAGATCAGTCTGACCAATAAATAGTGATAGGTATTATAGTTTAATATATAACTGAAAAAAGTAAGCTAGCAATTCTTTTTTAACATAGATGAGAAATTAAATACTATATAGTCTATAAGTACTTCACCATCTAGTGTATAGGGTTAGGATTAGGGTTATGGTTAGAATATATTTCACAAATAGGATTAGAATATATTTCATAAATTTTATGTCTAGTTTAATTTTATTTTAGACTGAAAAAATGTAATAAAATGTATCATTTTGTTTATAAAGTCTAACCACTGATTATAGTTTTTTCTCCATAGAGAAATACAAAGAAATCAACAAAATCTCATTTCTAAAATAATTCAAAAACATAAGTCATCTTTGAGATATGATACCATCATATTCAAATAATTACTTAAAGATCCATTTCCATTATTTAATTTCTAGGTTCAATATAAAAAATCATATGCTAGTATCCAACTTGCTGTCAGTCCAATGTTCTCATCTAACTTTCTTATTAACTTTATGTAACTGCAGAGACCTAAGGCAGAAAATGTCTCAAAAAATAGGATACAGAAAATAGGGTGATTGCTTTGCACACTTCCAACCTGGGATTGATCCCCAGAATCTCATGTGATCCCCCAGTATTTCCAAGAGTAATTCTGAAGTACAAAGACTGAGATAATCCTTGAGCATCACCTGAAATGCCCGCCCCCCAAAAGAAGAAAATAAAGAAAATGCCTCAGCAAATAACTTAGCTTAGAAATTTGACATAACTTGTTTTCTATAAAATATTTATTTTTTGTTTTGAGGGACACACCTGACAGTGCTCTGGGATTAGTTCTGGATCTAAGTTCAGAAGTTATTCCTGTACTGGGATACCAGGGATCAAACCCAGGCAGGCTACATACAAGGTAAATGCTTTATTTATTGTACTATTGCTCAGATCCATGATGCTTGTGTTGTTTCTGTTAAGTTTATCAAAGACTTCTATTTTCATCTGTGTGCATTTTTTGAGGATTTTTTTCCATTGTCTTTCAAACCTCTTCTGTTATTAAAGCAGATCATCTTCCAGATCTGTAATTCTGTCTCAGCTACTGTTACTTTGTTGGTGAGATTTTACTGTAAGGTTTTTATTTAGCCTAATGTGTCTCTAAGTCCTGTTATTTCAGTTTGAAGTTTTCTCATTTCTATTTTCATATCCTCTTGATTCAAAGTTGTGGTTCTTTGAGTTCTTTGATTATTCTCCAAATTTCCTCTCTAAAGTCTTCATCAGATAGGTTATGTAGATGGTTGGCACTTGTTGGGTCTGCAGAACTACCATCATCATTCTTGTGATGATGGTACACATCATTGAAGTGTTCTGCATTATTTCCCCATTGTGTCTTTGGAAGTATTGTGTTTTCTTAACGTTATTGTGGGGTTTGGTTCATTAATTAAAAAAATATGTGTGTGGCATCAGTCCTCCTGCTGGTTCCATTATGGTCAGTGGGGTAGGCATTGGGCGCTTACAGCTTTGGGGAGCACTGGAAGAGTGCTTACCAAAATGCTGGTCTGCCCTCCTGCTAATTCACCATGCTATTGATCAATCCTCCTGCTAGTTCCCTTCTGGGTGTATGTATTTTAAATGATTTCTAAGTTTATAAGTCATGGTTTCCTAAACTGAGATAAAATCTTAGCTATATAAGTGGTTTATTTCATTATTGGAAAACTTTATATCTATCACAATAAAGTTACCATTAAGTAAACAAAGGTAATTTTGAAATATCCTCCTTATGAATATAGTGTACCCACATGTTAATCAGTACTTACCAAGTACAGGTTTGTAGATATTTGTTAATTTAGTAAAAGATGGAAATAAATGAGGAAGATAATACTTTCTAAACAATGTAAAAAGAAATTTAAACCCAGTATCTTGATTTTCTTTATTCTTCCATTCCAAACTTGCAGCCTTAATATATGAGAAAGAAAGAAGACATGTATATTTACATTCCAAGTTTATGTACAATGAAATATAATGTTATTATACTAAAATTCCTATCATGAAATTATGAAATCCTATCATGAAATTTCCTAAATGAAATCACATAAAAATCAATATATGATTAGAATAAATACTTCAAAAATATCTATGGCAAATATAATCATTTAACTGGGGATTAAAAAATATCACCCAAAATTTCTTACAACAGTGGCTGAGAAGAGATAAGCTAACAGGAAATGTCAATGGAATGCTACGTAAGGAAGGAGACAGGGCAGAGATTATTACATCAACTAACTCAGTTATAAAGGGAAGGACGGAGATAAGGATTATTCCCAGGAAAATAGCAGGGAAAAACAAGTAGTCAGTGAGAGAAAATAATCAGTAACTGCTTTTCTAACTATACTAATATTTAAAAATACAGAGCAAGAGATCAAGTGGCTAAGCCACCAAATTGTCTCAGGTACAACTATGTGGCCTTCTTAGAATGTGGGTGACCAAAGTTGCCTCCCTGCTGGAAGGCATGGCAGTCCCCATCTACACATGACATACAAATCTCTAGACTCCAAGCCAAAACCTCATCATCCAACTAAACTGCCAAACTGCCCCAGCTTTGCAGGTACTGGAGCATGTGGTCACATATACAGTCCTAGCAGTCCACTGACACTTTCTGTTAGCCTGCCTCTTTTTGGCCACTATTGTAAGAAATTTTAAGTGATGCTTTTTAATCCTTGTTAAATGGCTATTTATGCCAATTATGTTCTATTTTCAAATACTTATTCTAATCCTATCTTGATTTTTATGTGAGTTCATATTATATTTATCTTAATATAATATGCCTCTAAATTTCACAGTACTGACAACTAGTAGTTACATAGCAAATTTGATGAGAAAATTGCATAGAAGTCCACAAAGCTCAGAGAACAAAAACAATTAATACACAAGGCTCAACTAGGAGCCGGAGTGATAACACAGCCATAGGGAGTTTGCCAACCCAGGATGGACCTGAGTTCAATTCCTGGCATTTCATATGGTCTCCCAAGTTTGCCAGGAGTGATTTCTGAGCACAAAGCCAGGAGTAACCACTAAGCACTGCAAGGCGAGACCAAAAATTAAAAAACAAAATGAAAACAAAAACCTGAAGGCTCAACTAGCACCAGCCAGCTCAGAAATCCTCAATGACAATAGTAACATCAATGTGAGGTATAAAAAATGATCACAAATTGACTTTTATTGATCTATTTTTTGAAAATACCAATTGTCATTTTGTTGTATCAAGCAATATAAGATGAATTTCTTTGTGCCTGTTGAGGGAGCAGGCTTGGAGAGTGGGTGGGAAACTGGATGCATTGTTGGAGGAAAGTCACAAAGTGATGGAATTGGCTTGGAACACACCAAATGCCTGAACCAACTGTATCAAAAAAAAAAATTGTAAGTAAGTGTTTTAAAAAATTTATAAACAAGGGGCTGGAGAGATAGCATAGCAGTAGGGCATTTGCCTTTCAAGTGGCCAACCCAGGACCGATGGTGGTTCAAATCCCGGCATCTCATATGATCCCCCATGCCTGTTGTGAGCAATTTCTGAACATAGAGTCAGATGTAACCCCTGAGCGCTGCCGGGTATGACCCAAAAACAAAACAAAACAAAAATTAAAAACAGAGCAAGAATCATAAATGATCTATTACAATAAAAAAGTAATTTTAGCTCAGTCTTCATTCAGTGGATAAAGTTAAGAGAAATGAATATATGACCTAAATAGGCTTAGGCAATTATATAAGTTTTCATTCATCCCTCTCTGGATTTTCTATCTATTACTGTTCTGCCTGCAGCCTCTGGGATTACTACCCATCAATTCTGTCTCACTAGAGACCATAGGGTAAAAGGGACTACAAAGGCAGAAATAGTTCGACAGACATTTATTCAAAAGAATACATGCATTATCTTTGCTGAAGTTACCTAACAACTGCACATTATCTATATTTAGTGAAATATCCCCAAAAAGAAACAATGAAATGTCTCCTCCCATAAAATATGACAAGGAAAAAAGAAACTTTCATACTAGGAATAAGTCAATCAATAAATGGATTATCTACAAGTTTGACTTACCTGAATAACCATATATTTCAGCAGTACTTGAAGAAAAAAGCATGTTTGGTCCTCAGTTATCTTTTCCCCAGATATGGATGGCAGGAGTGGAGTAATTTCTTCTGGATATATCTTTGCTATAAAATTAAAAATAAATATAAATATATATACATATATATTTAAATCCCATTTAATTGGGATATATATTTAAATCCCATTTAATTGGGATTTAAATATATCTCTCCACCCACTGGAATTGCTTACACAGATCTCCATGTGATGAGCATGAAACCCTCACCCTGGGCTCCAAAGTTTGCTTTGACCAGCCCAAGATCAAATTATTGTTTTCATATAAGTGATATACAGCAATAAGTCAATGATGTTCATAAGCAAGTTCCTTAAAAACTCATAGGAAAAAATATCCACTATTCATGACCACTATTCTCCTTAAATATGTATTAAAATACACAGTGGAAAAAACCTGGGTGAGCAAATCAATTGTATACTTACAAATCAACTGCAATGGGAACAACAAATAGCAGAGTTTTTTTTGCTTTGATTTTAGGTTATTGGGCCAGATTGAACATTGTTCAGGGCTTACTCTTAATTCTGTACTCAGGGATCACTCCTGGCAGGCTTGGGAGACCATATGGGATACCTGGGATCTAATCTAGGACAGCTATGTGTAAGACAAGCAAAGCATCCAAACCAGCTACTATGGATCTGGCCCAACAAACAGTAGTTTTAAATGGTGAATTTAAATCTCATTAATATTCACAAAAACATTAAGACATGCCTATGTCTCTAACTCTATGTACGTTTATATCTGCTTGATCTCTTTTATGCCTTTTATTCTACTACTTCAGTAAATTTCGCTTTAAACATCTTATCTAAAATATACTCCATGAAGAGATGGAGAGATAATACAGAGGCAAGGTGCTATTTTACACATGCCTAATCTGGATTTGATCTCTGGCAACACATATGATCTCTTGAGTATAGCCAGGAGTGAGTGATTCCTTAGTGCAGAGCCAGAAGTAAGCCTTAAGCAATGCAGGGTGTGGCCCCCAAAAAGAAAAGAAAAGAAAAAAGGAAGGAAGGAAGGAAGGAAGGAAGGAAGGAAGGAAGGAAGGAAGGAAGGAAGGAAGGAAGGAAGGAAGGAAGACAATCATTTTTTAAATGTTAATGTTTTTAGAAATCTACTGAGGATATAAATAGGGATTAATTCTTCTTCAGAACTCATCCATAAAACCAAGACATTCATCTGGGAAAGAGACAAACCACAGAATTCCTCAGGTATTACCACTTCAAGAATATTAACCAAAATGAAGACAAGGGTTACTCACCATCAGCTACACTCGGGCTAGGATTGATGAGTGTCTCCAGTGTACAGGGGCCTCTGGATGACATGATTGCCGGGAAACCAGGCACAAGACAAGCAAAGATCAGCACCTGCTCTTCTGCACAGTTGGTCTGAAGTGCTTGAAGCCACAAAAGAAATAGTCTGATTCCTTCACATCTTATCTAAAAACAATCAATGAGTGAAATTAAACTTTTTTATGTGTTTGTAGAAATACAATAAAAAAAGTAGCACCCATTCTGAGAAAAAAAAAAAGAGTAGGCAGTTAAAAGAAGCGGGGGAGCAGACAGAGATACTAGAATGAGTAGGTTTCCTCCCTTGCATGTGGCCATTCTGGGTTTGATCAAGGGCAACACATATAGACCCCTGAGACCTGCCGGGGTAATCCCTGAGCACAGAGTAAGCTTTCAACATGGCTGAGTTTAGCCCCCAAACAAAGACAATTTTTTAAAAAGTTATTGTTGGGGCCCGGGAGATAGCATGGAGGTAAGGCGTTTGCCTTTCATGCAAAAGGTCATCAGTTCGAATCCCGGTGCCCCATATGGTCCCCCGTGCCTGCCAGGAGCAATTTCTGAGCATGGAACCAGGAGTAACCCCTGAGCGCTGCCGGGTGTGACCCAAAAACCAAAAAAAAAATAAATAAATAAAAAGTTATTGTTAAGGTACTGTATCAAGTTTTTATTAATCAAGAAGCAAGTTGCAGCAATACAGCAAAAGGCTTTAAGAGCTGGATTCTGAAGCTAGTGTGTTCAAACGCTGCTTCTGCTTAGCTGTGAGGCCCAAAGAACTATTGAACTTCATCATTTACCCTCTCTAACTCTCAATATCCTCATCTGTAAAACAGAGATGATGATAACAGAATTTACTTCAATACAGTTATCAATGTGGGGGCAGAGTGATAGCAGAGCAGTAGGGGTTTTGCCTTGCATGAGGCTGACCCAGGACCGACCCAGGTTAGATCTCCAGCATCCCAGATAGTCTTCAGAGCCTGCCAGGAGTGATTTCTGCAGAGCCAGGAGTAACCCCTGTGCATAGTTGGGTATAGCCCATAAAACAAACAAAAATGTAGTTATAAATGTACATAACTGAAGGAGAGATGGGGATGGGAGTGATTAGAACAAAACAGAAAAAAAATGTTTTGTAAAATTTATATTCACCAGGATGGATAACTTGCTTGGTGACATGAAACCTACATTAATGGACCAGATTCCATATTGTACTTCCAGACAAATCCACCAACTCCACCACATTTCAGCACAAACTTTGATTTCAATGCTAATTGTCCCTCCTTCCATGATCAGGTAAAATAAGTAATACCATTGCTAAGTGTATTATGCAGCAGAAACAAAGCAATATTAATATATAGATATCTAATCAAATGTATTAATTGAATCCTTTTAAGGTTATATAAGTATTGGGGCCAGAGCGATGGCACAGTGAAGGTCATATTTGCTTTCCACACAGTTGACCCAGGAAAGACCCAGGTTCGATCCCCAGCATCTCATGTGGTCCCCCCACCCCAGCCAGCCAAGAGTGATGCCTGAGCTCAGAGCCAGATGTCTGAGTGCCAAAGGGTGTGGTCCAAATCCATAAATAAATAAATAAATAAATAAATAAATAAATAAAATGAAATTGGTGGTGGGACTGTGGCACTGGTGAAGGGGAGAATTCTGTTTATGACTGAAACCCAACTACAATCATGTTTGTAATAATGGTGCTTAAATATTTTATATATTAAAAAATAATAAAATACAATATAATACACCTACCCATAATGGTAGAAGGAGTAAAGAAATTCTGATTGTGTTAGATATATATTTGTATTATAGGATAGTTTTTCATAATATAGAATTATATGATTATTAAAGTTTCTAACTTTCTATTGGATATACTTATGAAAATAGAAGTTATTTTGTGATATTTTTCTTAACATTTTTGTTTTAATCATATCGTAACAGAAGATAGAACATATAGCAGTTACTTAATCTTGGCTAATTAGGAGAAAGGAAATTTTGAAAAGAATTTTAATATTTCAAATAAATTACTATGTAAAAACAAAATTAAGGATTTTGGAGTATAATTTATTGACAAAAACTTACAACTATCAAGTGATTTTAAAGATTTTTTTCAAAATGGACAGATTTTGACAATTATAAATTTAAAATAATAAAAAAAATTACATTTTTATCTAAAGCAAATACCTTAATAGAATTTCCAGTATGTAAAAGCTTCTTTAATGTTGATCCTAAAAATTTAAAATAATTGATTAAAAAATGAAATATACACACATGTTTAAGATCTATTTTTAAAAGACCAGTTTGAGGTAAAAACATAGTTATGACAAATGGTGTAATTTTTTTAAATAAAGGAAAGAAGGCTGGCCTTTGGAATCAAAGCACGATAGGAGAAGAAATATTTTTGAGAAAAATTTCTATAATTATGAACCTCTTAAAAAATTTAAAAAGTAAAATTGACTGATATTAAGATAACCCAGAAGCTACGAAGGATCACATGCAAATATTTCCTGTCATGAGCAAAAGTAATGGTGTTATCTCATTAAACCTAAACTTATACAAATTATAAAATTGTAGATGGTAATGTATAAATGTATAAAATTATACTTTTACAAGAACATTTTACAAATGTGATATCAATTTTCTCTTCTTGCAATGTTAAATTAACTTCTGGTGTCAATTAATT
>PVKC010038954.1:0-12638 GCA_004027635.1 Crocidura indochinensis
CTCCTGTAGTAAGCTCAAGACTTTGTACTCAAGAACAACCCTCCTGGGAAACTGTAGACACTGGTAGCAGAAAATATACTCTGGTGAAGGTTGTTGTACGTTGTATGACTGTGACTTAATCATGAACAACTTTATCTGTGGGGAAATAAACTGCACCATGAACAACTTTGTAGCCATTGTTTAAATAAATAAAAATAAATAAATAAAAACAAAAAAGAACAGCTCTTTCACTCTCCTCTCTCTCTCTCTCTCTCTCACACACACACACACACACACACACACACACACACACCCCACAGAGAATTGACTGACCATAATGACAACAGTGCCCAGACTGCAAAACCCAATTTAGACCCTTGTTACTGCAAGTCTGGTGCCTGAGCCAATTGTATATATTCACCTGGAGCTTGTTAAAAATACAGACTCTCCAAACCCACCAGACTTAGCAGATCTTCCTTTTTATCAGACTCCCTAGTGATCCACGTACACAATATATTTTAGAAGCACTAGTTTAGGATAGGAGGGCAATCTCATTGATTGCCAGGGTTTATTTGGTTGATCTGACTAACTAGATGGATTCCCTTTCTTCCTCACTGTTCCATGTGCATCCCTCCCAACCTGCAGTCTGGATCCGAGAGGATAGAATGCCTTCCCCAAATAGAAATAGACAGTTCTTGGGGCCAGAGTATATTAGTAATTGACCTTCCTTGCCAGAACCTCTAAACAAGCTTTCAAGAATCATTATTTTATTTTAAGGCAGTTTTATATAATGGGAATTCCTCTTAGCTTAAACTATTATCTTGTGTTCTTATACACAGCAATGATTTCTTTAACATCCTAAAAAAATTTTCCCACAATTCAAGCTTCCATATGAGAATTGGGGGGGGGGGGCGGTGTTGGGTCACACCTGGTAGTACTCAGGGGTTACTCCTGGCTCCATGCTCAGAAATCAGTCCTGGCAGGCACAGGGGACCATATGAGATGCCGGGGTTCGAACCAATGACCTTCTGCATGAAAGGCAAACGCCTTACCTCCATTCTATCTCCCCGGCCCTTTATAAGGGCATATATTCTTATATGCACTGTGGGTAGGGTGTTTACCTTGCATGCAGTCAACCTGGGTTAGATCTCCAGCATGCTTTCTGGCCCCCTGAGACTGCCAGGCGTTATTTCTGAGTGCAGAATCAGGAGTAATCCCTGAGTGTCACCCGGTAACTGAACACAAAAACAAAGATAGGGATCGGAGAGATAACATGGAGGTAAGGCATTTGCCTTGCATGCAGAAGGATGGTGGTTCGAATTACGGCATCCTATATGCTCCCCACAGCCTGCCAGAAGCGATTTCTGAACGTAGAGTCAGGAGTAACCCCTGAGCGCTGCCGGGTGTGACCCAAAAACCAAAAACAAGCAAACAAAAAACAAAACAAAGAATAGCTTTAAGCCTTAGAGTCACAGAGAGTTTGAAGCCCAGTTTAGGGCAATTCAAATCACCTTAAAATACTTAACCAAGCTGAATCTCAGTTACCTATTTTCAAATGGAAGATGATATAAAGACTGAAATAAACTACACAAAGTTAGAGATATTATCAGAACAGGGTGAGTTGGGATGTGAATTTTACCAACTTATTATGTTGGGCAATTTACTTGCCTTCTTTCAATGTCAACTTCAAAGAAAAAAAAACATAATCACACCCAATCATGGAGATTTTTTAAGGAGCTAACATAAAATAGTCACTCACAAGGAAGTCATCATTTAATACTATCTGGAACACAGTAGGAGTTTCATAAATAGGGTCACTGTTCATTCAAATTACTCTCTAAAGAGTGATACATTCATTCTCTGTATCAGTCTGGCAGTCATATGTTCACAGTCATAGACTCTCCCTCATCCATTTGATCCATGAAGGGGACGTTGTCATCTGCTGTTTTGTCTTGCTGCCTCTGTGAAGGCTGCAACTCAAAGATGGGCATCATGCCTTGTCTTTCTCCTGCAGCCCACAACACTTAACATTTGAGTGATGTGCTCAAGTTCTCAACAAATATTTGCAACTAGCAATTTAGAATCCAAAGCCCTACTGCTAGTAGGGAAATGGAAGTCAAACCTGCTCCATCCAATCTCCAAATCCACACTGACTTCTTGTCTCTAACACTCTCTATTGGCAGCTCTCCCTGTCCTCTTTAGACCTCATAGCCTTCCATACGTGCAGAGAAATAGTAACAAATACCTATTGAGATTTTCTTTAAGGACACGTGTATTCGTTTTTTCTTCTCAGCTAAATCGTTAGTGACTCACAGAAGTGCTCGCTCTCATCTTTTCCTTGTTCTGTGTTACATAAGAGCATTAAGATGAGTCATATCAGAAGTTCAATAAATCTGTTATGCAATTGACAAATTGGTGAGTCGGTATGATAGAATGACTAAAATAATGTGAAATAAGCATAAAAGATACATATTACGAATACACTTACCTTTAGAAAACTTTATAAGATTTTACTATATTCTGGATAGATTTGCTCATCTCGTCCTCACTGGTAACTTCTAAAAAGCAAGTTAGACATTTATCGTATTAGAAAATAATGTTGACAAGAATCAAATAAGAGGCATATTAGACATATAATCACAAAACTTTTAATAGATTGCCAGTTTCAGGAAGTCCAAAGGGCTCATTAGAATTTGCATATATTACTTAATGAAATAAGAAAAACAAGAAGAGGAGTAACTAAGGAGAGTAGATGGCCAAAGATTGCGAAAAAGAGAATAAACAGGAGTGAACGGTGAAGTTTACTTAATGTGTTTGCCATATGATGTCTGATTTATTCTGATGGGTAGGTCAGAGAAGCATGTTGCTTCTTGAAATGTAGCAATAACTCAACACCTACAAACATGTAGATGGCACAACAGGTGAGCCAGAATCGGTTTCACTGATTCTGGACAACTATCAACACCATTGATTCCAAGAGTTTGGTTTTAGCCCAGAATACATGGAGCAGGAGTGTGGGGAAATTTCTGTTTCAATAAGAAAGCAGATTTGAGTCACTGTACTTGCACTCTGAGATTTCCCATTCTTTTTATTTTTGCCACAGTCATAGCACCTGTTATGTGTTAACTGTGATAAAGCAGCCATGGAAAGAAATATAAATGAGCATTAACTTTCCATTAGTTAAAGAAAGAGACCTTGGGGACCACTCACTTCAAATGGGGAGGTGCTTCTCACCTTCTCTTCTAAACAGGTTAGCCTAAAGTTTAGATGAAAGATTTTTAATCATTCAGTGATATACAGGTCTTCAGCAACTTCAGAAGGATCCTATAAACCCAAATTTCTTGCCTCTACTGAGGATTGGAGGACCCTCATAGTTTCACCAGTACTAAAATCTCCTTGCCTTTGGGCTTTTATCATAGATCAATCAGAGCCAAGTATCAGAGATCAGTTCTGAAGATGTCAGAGAAAATATAAAACAAAGCAAAAAAAAATGCAACTCAAGAGAGCAAAGCAGAGAAGAATTTGAGAGGAGCCAATACGCAAAGGAAAGAAGTGAGAGTAAGAGAAAGACCTATTCTAGAGGACTTTCTCCAAAAAAATGTTATAAAAAAGAAGTCTTTTTTTTTTCCTAGTGGCATTTATATGCTATTCACATAGAGTGGCTATTCATGGGCCCGCAAACAGGAGCTACATTCCAAGTAAGCCTGAGATCTCATAAGACCATTTCTTTCTTCTGGCAATAAATAAAAGGCAGGGGAAATCATATGAACCTTTATTTCTTTAGCCTTCTAAAAGAAGAGCAGAGACTTGATCAGTCTGAATAAATTTGCACATTACCAAGAAGGTCTTGGAAGAATGAAGAGACCCAGCCCTGATGTTAGGAGAAATGGTCTGGATATCAGAGTAGTGCAGTTAGAGAGGAAAAGAGGAAGCTATGTTAAAGTGCCACTGATATAGAAATGGAAGCTTAATTAATGAAATAATTAATCAATGAAAAAATAGAAATTGAGATAGTTTCAACTACAGGGAGTTGGTCCTTGAAATAAGGCTTCTGTGGTGAAGCTAATAAGTACAGAGCAACGGAAGATGATGCCTATGCCACTCTTACATCTTTGTAAAAAGAATTGTTTACAAAGGTTGATGGGAATAAAATGAGGCCCTTCAGTTATATGGAAGGAATGAAAGACATTTTGAAGGATCATCTATTGGTTCCAGGCCAGCAATTTTCAACATTTCTCTCATCTGATGGTATTTGGCCCTCAGATGACTGAATGAGCTAGTTAATGTTTTTGTCCTGCACTTACATGAGACTCAGAAAGGAGTACTAATTATGTTCTCAGTCAAAGACTCCCAGGTCCCTGATTTCATCAAACGTTTGCAAATTGACAATCTGATGACTCATGTCTGGCCCTGTTCTTTCTCTAGATTCATCCCTAGCAAACATCATTCTCAGGGGCTTAAGGCAGTTTCCCCCCCCCCCCATATCATTATCAAAGCAGACACCTTTTTAAATCAGTCTATCAAATAACCAGTAAGCAATTCTGCCTTCCAACCAGGCCCTGATTTCTGAAAGGGCTGGGAAAATGTGGCATCTTCTCAGAGCACATTGATATTCATCTCGATTACCCTCCTCTTCTCCATTTCAGCAGCACATAAATTACCAACTCTGTTGTCAAATGCTGCATGTAATTGTGTTTAGCATTACATCCCAGGGGAAAAGAAAAGCCATTGACTCTGCTATGGGCTGAGACAGACCTGAATGCATTGGAATGAAGGTGGAGGGTGGTGTCCACTCTCTCCTCTGTCTTGTCACTAGGGTCCCCTCCCCAAACTCAGGTAGGACTGCTAGCAGAAACAAAGGATTTCAGAGTGTGACATGGATCAACAATTCTAGTAAAGAAACAATCTTTACTTGTAAATGATGTATATGTGATGCCCAAGAAAAAGGCCTTCTCCCCACCTGATTTATTAAATTAGTAGAAACAAACTTTACGTGGGCAATTTTCCCATGTCATACCATAGAATGATGATTTCTTATAAAAGAAAGTCTAAAGTCAAGGCTGTTACTAACTTATCTAAGGTGACATAGCTGGTAAGAAGATAAGTAGTAATTTTTCCCATTATTTCCTATTTAAGAAAGACCTCTTGAAAATCAAGAGGAACTTATTCTCAACATCACTTTCCTTTACAATTAAATTTGATGGCAAACATAACACAAAATCTGATAACTATGGATTAAACAGTTCAGTATCATAAAAAAGTTCTGATAAAAAGATTTCCAAAACCTTAGATGTCATTGTTTTTCTACTCTATCACCCTCAGATCAGGGCTTTCATTTTGACTGTCATTTTAGGATCCAAAGTGCTACTGGAACCCTGTTCTCACTTTTGGGTACCAGGCAACAGGAAGAGAAGTAAGTAAGGACAAATGGACTGTCACTCTTCTCAGGAAACTATAAATTTTCTACCTACAAAACACTGTTCACAGTATATCCAGAAATATCTGCTCAAAGGGAGTAGATAGAATTTATTCTGATAGATTGTCTCCAGAAGCATCCCTGAACTCTGTTCAAACACAATGAAAACAGATATAAAACCATTGACTTTGCCATATTACAGCCATTTACATTCACACTCCCATCCAATCATCACTGCTTTTTACTAAGAACATTCTATATAACATTTTGACTCAGTTTATTCCATAATATTCATGCAAATCCTGCTTTATAGGTAGAGATTTAAAAAATAAAAGTAATTTATACAAGGTTAACACAATAATTAAGGTTTATACAATAATTAAGACATAGTCAGAAACATAAACTATTATTATTAATAGGTTCCTTGTTATTTCCCTGTTTCACTATTAATAATCATGTCCACCTGATACATATAGTACAATAAAAGTCCACTGAGAAGAAACTTGCTTAAAACCTGAAAGCAAGGGGCCAAAGCAATACTACAGAGGGTATTTCACTTGCCTTAGATGCAGTTCACCCAGATTTGACCCTGGCACATCATATGGTTCACCCAGCACCACCAGCAGTAAATTTTGAATGTAGAGTCAAGAGTAACCCCTGTGCATCATCAATTTGGCTCAATAAACAAACAAAGAAGCCTGAAGGCAGCTATTCTTTCAAATATCATCTGAGTTATCTCTCTGTCAGTGGCATCACACTTTCTCCTTCCCATGATAATTCCATGCACTATACAGTGATAAATTATGAAGTAGGAAAAACTCAAATCATTCATGCTACAAAGCCACTCCAGTACCCTCATAAAGATCGCCATAGAAGAAGAAGCATGCATTTTCCTAAGGAGTATCCAAGAAAAGTTACGTCAATGGTCAAATACACAACCATGCACTTAATTAAACCTTCCAAATTTTAAGCAAATAACAAGGCGAATTCTACTGAACAAACATATCCAATTTTACTCTTATTCTCTATTCATAGCGAAAGACACTCCTATCTCTAAATTTATTCCTATTTTATACTGAAACTTCCTTCATATTTACTTTGCTTACTTCTTTTTCATGACTACTTCAAGAGAGTGGCTGACCTGGTTATAACCCCACTTGTTGGCCTGCATATCCTCAGGCCTAATTGAATCCCAACTTGCAAATGGGGTAAAAAGGTTAGCAGCCAAGAAAAATATAGCTTTCCAGCCTACTTTCTCAGAGAATGGTAAACACTTTTATTAGACCCATAAACAAATTATCAAGCTATCATGCATTAAATAGAATACCCAGTAAGATCTGAAAGCTGACTAGAACTGTTTCATTTAATGCCTTCCTTTGAAATGAAGTTAATACCAACAGTAAATATGCCCAAAGACATTCCCATATATAAAATTGGATATGATATCAGATTTTTATTATTTAAAGGAATATTTTTTTAGTTCTACACTAGTTAATACTGGAAAAAGGGCAGAATGAAATTCTGGACCCTACTTTCAATTTAGGTCTATATCTAGATAATGCTGGAAAACAGCAGAAAGAAATCCTGGGCTCTACCTTCAATTAGTGTACAATCTAGTCTAGTGGATGAGCCAGACATATAAGTTAACATCCCAGACCATGAATTTAAACATTTTGTATTGGTGAACTAAAATTCTTGTATTACATGAAGAAACTATCATTCAGATTGCCTGGAGGAAAAAGCATTCATTAGACCATAGGCTTTGAAGTCAATCTCAACTTTTAGGAAGCAAATCCACTTCTATATGAATTAGTATTTGTCATTAACTTTCACTGATGATTTCTTGGAAAAATTTAAAAAATTAATTAAACTATTAAGCTATTCATTAAAACTATTAATTAAACTATTCAATAACTATGTCATTTTTGTACTTACTCAAGTTTTCCCCCAACACCCAGTTACCTCTCTTTACTTCTCATCCCACATAACCTTCTAAATTCATCAAGTCATCAATTCTCAAACTCATCTACAGTTAGCAAATCATGAGGGTTTTTCAAGGGGGGGTTTCCAAAGATTTGTGGAAGAATTCCCTTCTAATAGTTAAATCACTTCTAAGAGTTAAAAACATGTTACGCTTAAAGAGCTCTTTCTCTTGTCTCATCTATTGATCAAAATTAATTAAACAAAAAGATGAACTAAGGAATGAGGGATAGTATTGTTTCCAAAAACATAAAATGTTTTTTTATCAACTACATTGAAAAAGATTGTTCTCGGGGTCGGAGCAGTGGCACAAGTAGGAAAGGCGTCTGCCTTGTCCATGCTAGCCTAGGATGGACACCGGTTCAATCCCCAAGTGTTCCATATGGTCCCCCAAGCGATTTCTGAGAGAATAGCCAGGAGTAGCCCCTGAGCGTCACTGGGTGTGGCCCAAAAATGAAAATAAATTTTTTTCCTCAAGTGTAAAGAAAGAGACTTCAGGAAATCAAGGAAAATAAAAATCAATAAATAATCAATAAAAATCAGGGCCCGGAGAGATAGCACAGTAGCGTTTGCCTTGCAAGCAGCCGATCCAGGACCAAAGGTGGTTGGTTCGAATCCCGGTGTCCCATATGGTCCCCCGTGCCTGCCAGGAGCTATTTCTGAGCAGACAGCCAGGAGTATCCCCTGAGCACCGCCGGGTGTGGCCCAAAAACCAAAAAAAAAAAAAAATCAATAAATCAATAAACTCAAGGACAATAAATCATAAAATTAGATGGGTTGGGAAATAGAAGGAGAGTTTTATTACCTCCCTTTGGTTTCAGGTCTATTGTTTTTGTTTTGTTTTGTTTTGCTTTTTCAGTTTTGGGGCCACACCCAGTGATGCTCAGGAGTTACTCCTGGCTATGCACTCAGAAATTACTCCTGGCTTGGGGGACTATAGGGGGTGCTAGGGGGATCAAACCACGGTCTGTCCTAGATCAGCTGCGTGCAAGGCGAACGCCCTACCACTGCGCTACTGCTCCAACCCCAGGTATATTGCTTTAACACTGGAACTCAATGTTATATCAATACACTGAGGTCCTGTTTTTGTTTTAACAACTCAATTGTCACTAATGTGTCAAAAAAAGAACAATTAATTTGTCCCTTATTATATTTTCTTGCAAGATGGAGAGGGTAAAGTTTGGTGACTTCTCTTCCAGTTGCATTTATCTCAAAGCAGCAACAGTCTTTAGTTTGCCTACAGGTCCATACGTAACTAACTAATTATTTGCTCTTCATTCCCCCATAAAATTAGATGTTTAAGGATATCACTTAAAAAAGAAGAAAAAAATTAAGTTATTATTTCTCCATGCTTTTTAGAATGAATATGCAATAATTTATTTTATATAATACAGAAAGAAGGGTCATGTTTGTCAGAACAGCTACTGGCTTGCAATTTTGTCACCATCCGTTTAAATAGAAGCATTAATTTATTTGAAAAGCCTTTGTCAATGTTGGCTGAGCATATTGCATGAAATAATAAATATCAATATTAAATTAGTAATAATAGAAGTTCTTATTTATTGAATGACTCCTATTCAAAGTGCAAGTGCCTTGCAAATCGGTATGTTATTTAATTCTCTTTTTTTGGTTTTTTTTTGGGGGGGGTCACACTCGGCAGCGCTCAGGGGTTACTCCTGGCTCCATGCTCAGAAATTGCTCCTGGCAGGCACGGGGGACCATATGGGGCACCGGGATTCGAACCGATGACCTTTTGCATGAAAGGCAAACGCCTTACCTCCATGCTATTTCCCGGGCCCCAATTATTTAATTCTTACACTACCACTCTTTATTTAATCAGAAGCTGAAGTTGATGGAGATTAAGTAACTTGCTTAATATAATCTAATTACAAAAAATATATATTTCAAATTCAGCTGTATCAGACTCTATGTAGATTGTGAGACATAATAAATAAAATCTGAAATCTTCCTACTACCATAAAGAAGAACAGCGCATAGGTGATACTGGAGACTGCTTCCAGCCGTGACAATAAAACTCTGTATTGTTAAGAGATTCTATAAGAAGCAAAAAGAGTATAGTAGAGAAAAGAACCTACTCTTTCCCATAACAGCTGTTCCTTTATTACAAGTACACAGTAAGGATCTTCACTCCATTTTATAGAAGGTATAAAGGCCCCATAGTTCCAAAGTATTGGTCCATGGATGACCCAGGATAAGCAAATTAAACTTATTTTCCCATGAAATTTTTATTTAGGATTAATTAGTTTTAAATATAATGAAAAGATCCTATTATGTGAGTTACCTAAGACTATATTGTCAGGAAGCCTGTAAGATTTGCCTGGAAAGAAAGTGAAGTGAGGCAACACTGAGGAAGAGGAGCCAAGACTGAGGTATGGAAAGGTTATGAATATCTAACCCATACCCATTCTGATTCATTCTTAAGGACCTAATATCTCTCTGCCTTATGCTATCTAAAGCAGAGCTCTGTGTTTTTAATAGACACCCCCTCTTTTATTTGTCCACAGCAGATCTTGCAGATTCTTTTTCCACTGAAGTGAATCTATAGCTACCGAGAGAAAACACATCAATCAAAGGTCTAGAGCTTTCTATTGTCCTAGTTTAAGGAAAAAAATATGAGCCTTGGGGAAGTCAAAGGTTGAATAATGACCATATTGTTAGAATTTCTCCCTTCTACCTATCAATAATCTCTGTGTTCAATTTGAAAGAAAATAAAATTGTTGTGTTAAAGAGTAGTATAATTATCTGAAAAGTTATCATTTTGTGTTAAGGATACCTAGATCCTATTCATCAGAAGGTCAGAAATGATTTTTGACATTATAAAAAGGCTGATAAGGTGACAGTTTTTACATGGAAGTATCTCAGGAGACTATGATTTAAGTCTATCAGTGAAGTTTAATACTAAGTGTTGCCTTAATATAATAGAAAAAGATAGGATAGGGGCCCGGGAGATAGCATGGAGGTAAGGCGTTTGCCTTTCATGCAAAAGGTCATCGGTTCGAATCCCGGTGCCACATATGGTCCCCCGTGCCTGCCAGGAGCAGTTTCTGAGCATGGAGCCAGGAGTAACCCCTGAGCACTGCCGGGTGTGACCCAAAAAACCACAAAAAAAAAAAAAAGATAGGATAGCCTCAAATGTCTTACCCACAACTCAACCACAACTACAACTTCCCCTCTGTTCCCACTGAACAAAAAATTATCCTTATCAAACAGGTCAGGTCTGATGAAATACTACTTATTTATCTTTGAGTGGAGGGTTTCTATTCTTTTGTTTCTTTATTTAAACATCTTGATTACAAATATGATTGTGATTAGGTTTCAGTCATGTAAAGAACACCCCCTTCACCAGAGCAACATTCCCACCACCAATATCCCAAATCTCCCTCCATCCCAACCCACCCCCACCTGTACTCCAGACAGGCTTTCCAGTTCCCTCATTCATTCACATAGTTATAGTAGTTCTCAGTGTAGTTATTTCTATAACTGCACTCGCCACTCTTTGTGTGAGCTTCATGAAGTAAGCTGGAAGTTCCAGACCTCCTCTCATTGTCTCTGAGGTTTGTTGCAAAAATGACTTTTATTTTTCTTAAAACCCATAGATGAGTGAGACTATTCTGCATCTCTCTCTCTCCCTCTGACTTATTTCACTCAGCATGATAGATTCCATGTACATCCATGTATAGGAAATTTCATGACTTCATCTCTCCTGACAGGAGGGTTTCTATTCTCTGCCAGTTCAAAGAATCACTGAAGCTTATCAACCAACCTTACCAGCACCACTTTACACCATCAAATGGATACTAAGTTTGGAAGATGTGACTTGACCTTAAAGCACATAGATTGTTAGGAAGAGGGAATTTAGATTAATGTGAAATGAAGCTCTAGTGATTTGTTAGTCAGCACTGACTATTGTTCTAGAAAGTATCGTATTTGAAAATAATACATTTGGCAAGATCATATTTTAATAAAAATGTCATTAGATCTATACTTTTGTTTCTTGTCAGCCATCTAGTTTTATTTTATCCTGACAAAAGGTGATCTCTGCTCAGGCTATGTGATTGTCTCCTCTGGGTTACTGTATTAACAATGTACGTTTCTTCTCTGGACTCAGGGACCTGTCTTCCTGTGCTTCTCTCTTTGCTCAATTCTTGGAGTCCCATAAGAGATCAGACCCCTGGGAATCTAACCCAGAAATCACTGAACTCTGAAACTGCCAGCGAGCCAAGGAGTAAATAAGAACTGCGAGACTTCCCAAACGGAAGGCTGCTTGCTTTGCGGTGGGAGACTCCACCCAGCTGCGCTTTGCTGAGATCTCTGGACTCAGGGACCTGTCTTCCTGTGCTTCTCTCTTTGCTCAATTCTTGGAGTCCCATACGAGCACGGCCGCTCCGCTTCGCTTCGTGGCCGCGCACTCTTTAAAACCAATAAACCCCATCACAGCACACAGGAAAAACCACACTTCTAGAGCAACAATGCGGAAAGCCCGTAGACAAACACTAGGCACCCAGAATGAAGATGATGGCTTGGACGACCTTAAAAACCACAACCCTCTGCTTAACCTCTCGGATAAGGAACTTAAAATAGAAATATGGAATATGTTCGTAGAACTTCGAGAAAGCATAGATCGATCTGAACAGAACACAAAGACAGAACTCAGAAAACTTCAAACTGAAATAGCAGGTCTGAAAAACACGGTAGCTCAACTGGAAACCTCAGTGGATGCCCTCAAAAGCCAGGTAAGAGCAGCCGAAGAGAGAATCGGAATACTGGAAGAT
Source organism: Crocidura indochinensis (assembly GCA_004027635.1). Taxonomy (NCBI): domain Eukaryota; kingdom Metazoa; phylum Chordata; class Mammalia; order Eulipotyphla; family Soricidae; genus Crocidura; species Crocidura indochinensis. The sequence goes on from PVKC010038954.1 coordinate 12,169, forward strand.
GAGATACAGAAAAACTCAACATAGCAGAAAAAATGGGAAAAGAACCTTAGGACAAATGATCAGGCAATGGAAAAAGTACTCAAGGAATGTGAACAGATGAAAATAGAAGTCTTTGATAAACCCAAAAGAAACAACATAAGAATCATTGGAGTCCCAGAAACCCAAGTAGAAGAGCATCAGGAAGAATCAACTGTCAAAGACATCATCAAAGAGATACTACCAGAGTTAACGACTACATGCAATCAAATCCTTGCATGCCCGAAGAGTACCAGCCAAACGAGACCCAAAGAAAAATACCCCCAGACACATCCTCGTTACAATGACAAATCCCACAGATAGAGATAGAATACTGAATGCAGCAAGAGCAAAAAAGGAAATTACATTCAAAGGAACATCCCTAAGACTTACAGCAGACATGTCACAAGAAACTCTCAAGGCCAGAAGACAGTGGTGGGATATTGTGACAAGAC
>PVKC010038955.1:0-12656 GCA_004027635.1 Crocidura indochinensis
CTGGGAGAAGTTAGTAAAAGAGAGAGGGAGAGAGAGAGGGACTAATATATATAATCTTTATCATATATAGGATATAATGGTAGGATAACTAATACTCAAAGATAGTGGAAACAAAGAACATGAGAATTGGTATTCAATAGGAAATATGCCACTGGAAGGGTGGCAGGGATAGGATAAGAAGGGGGAAATATCTATGGTAGAGGGAAGCATCCAATCAGGAGGAGATGCTGAAAAATGGTAAAGTTATATATATATTATACATTAATATATATGTACATATTATATATTAAAATGTATATATATTATGTATATATTAAAATGATCGTCTGATAGAAGCAAACTAGTAAGTAGGAAGCAAATGTCAAAGGGGTGGGCATTGATGTAGAGAAGTAGACACTGGTGACGGGATTGGTGTTGAAACATGATATGCCTGAAATGCAATCATGAATAACTTTGCAATTTCATAGTGACTAATATTTTTAAAATTAATATTTCTAAAGTTGGGGGAAAAGTGGATGATTAAGGTGTATAATGCACACCCACAGAACCTCAGTTCAGTCCCCAACACCTAATGTATCAAATAAAATCACTAGCTGTAGCCCTAAAGGAACCTAAATTTCTTTGATTTGGCCCTAGTGGTCCCAGCAATGCAAGACTGAGTAGCACAATATCCATGGACCCTGACACTAAAATAACCAGCACAATAGGCAAAAAGTCATTGAGGGAGGCCTTCAGTCTTCCTAAACATAGAACATACCCTGAAGCATGTATTATCCTCTTCCTATGTTAATTAATATATTTATTCCACATATTTTTAAAAAGTAAGAAATTCTGAATTCTGCTGAATTGATATCTTAATCATAAACCGAGTAAATGCTGCATAATTAAAGAATTAACTTTAGAAATAAAATATTTTAGGTTGCCAAACATAGGATTAAAATAGATCCTGGACATGAAATGTTCATTTTTTATTATTGTTTAATATTTTATACATAATAAAAGACCCTTCACCAGTGCAACAGTCCCATCACCAATGTCCCAAGTGTCCATCCTCCCCACTCAACACTGGCTGTACTCTAGACAGGCTTTCTACTTCCCTCCTTCAGTCACATTGTGTTATGATGTTTCTCAGTATAATTATTTCTGTGATTGCATCCATCACTCTCTGTGGTGAGCTTCATGTCATGAGCTGGACCTTTCAGTCCTCCTCTATTTTGTCTCTGAGAATCATTACACAAATGTCTTTTATTTTTCTCAAAACCCATAGATGAGTGAGACCATTGTGTGTTTATCTCTCTCCCTCTGACTTATTTCATTCAACATAATAGATTCCATATACATTCATGTATAGGGAAATTTCATGACTTCATCTCTTCTGACGACTGCATAATATTCCATTGTATACATGCACCACAGTCTCTTTAGCCATTCATCTATTGGGGGGCATCTAGACTGTTTCCAGAGTCTGGTTATTGTAAACAGCACTTCAATGAATATAGGTGTGAGGAAGGGATGAAAGACATTAAAACTTTAACGCAATTAAATTCAAATTAAAATATGTGTATGGGATATGCCAAGAAGTCCAAAACTAGGGGCAAAGAGATAGTACAGTGGGTAAGACACTTACATTGTATGCAGCCTACCTGGGTTCAATTTTGAGTATCCCATATGATTCCTTGAGCACTACCAAGAGTTATTCCTGACTATAGAGCCAGGAGTAATCCCTTAGCATCACAAGGCATGGCCCCAAAATAAGCAAAAATAGCCAAAACTGAAATTTCCATATTAAAGTTACATTTAGGCAAAAAATAATTAAAGAAATGAATCTTCCCCTAACACTAGATGAGCAATTTGAATATAGAAAAATGTGATATTTTAGAAAATAAATGCTGACTTTAACCATTTGACCTCCATAATCAAGAGTTGATTAAATCAAGGATACTTTGGAGCACAAAAGAATAAAAACTCCATGAACATCACTACTATTAAACACTTTGGAACTTGAATTTCTCAATCATCCTTTACCCACTTCCTCCTCCTCCTCCTCTTCCTCCTCCCTCACCAGAATAGAAATATACTTACCAAGACATGTACACCATACATTCTAGAATATGTTCTAGAACCAATAGTCACTGTAAATAAAGACAGAAATGTGTAGACCCAAGAATTCAGAGACTATGGGCACAGAGTTCAGCCAACCCCAGTTCAAATCTTGTCACCTGTAGTCCTCCCTTTAAACACTGCCAGAAGTAAACTTTGAGCACATAGCCAGGATTATATTACCCAATACTTCCTGTGGTATCCAAAAAATAAAATCGAGAGCAACACATGTTTCATTCATAGAGTAGCAAGACCTATGAGAACACATTAAGGTACCACCTAGTTTTGTTATGAACCTCTACTGACTATTGGATCTCTCCTAACTCCAGTTGATATGACTCTGTCAGATATTTAAAAGTGAACGGGAAGCTGGAGAGATGACAGAAATTAAGATCCTTTCCTTGCATGTGGTCAACCAAGGTTTGATCCCTAGCAAGAGATGTGGTCTCCTGAACACCACCAGGAAAGATCACTTAGCACTAATGCAGAAGTAATCCCTGTGCCCTGCCAGGCATTTTCTTCCCCCACCTACATAAGTGATGCCAAGAAACTATGCACATGAGACAACCTACAGGAAGAATATTTCAGTTATTTAAAAGTAAACAGAAGGATCAAGAATGATATTGCGGGGCCCGCGAGATAGCATGGAGGTAAGGCGTTTGCCTTTCATGCAAAAGGTCATCGGTTCGAATCCCGGTGCCCCATATGGTCCCCCGTGCCTGCCAGGAGCAATTTCTGAGCATGGAGCCAGGAGTAACCCCTGAGCACTGCCGGGTGTGACCCAAAAACCAAAAAAAAAAAAAAAAAAGAATGATATTGCAGTGAGTAATGTGCTCACATTGTGTGTAGCTGAGATGTATTTGATCCCCAGAACTCATAATTAATAGGGTTTCCAAACCCTATTAGAAGTGATCTGTGAACTGGACTCCAAAACAAAAAAAATAAAATAAAATAAAATAAAAGTAGCTAAAAATAGTAAAGTGAGAACTGTAAATGAGTAAAAGAGGGAAAAATATTCCATAAACATGTAAGAAGACTCTGCAATTGGAATTAGGAAGAGAAGTGAATTAGAGTCACCACCCACAGAAGCATTGAGCAACATGAAAAGCCATGATGTGAAAGAACAGATCTCAGAGTGTCTTAAGAGAAAGTCTAGAGGTAATAAATTCAGGTAGATGTGACATGAAGAGAACAAATATTTTAGAGGCAGAGCCTGGGATAAACAGGCTTGACCCTGTGTACCTAATTCTATCTTGAAACTTTTCATCTGTGACATGCTGCATACCTTCACTTCCCCTCACTCACTTGTTCCCATGTGAATGTGGTTCCCTATCTTTTGTGAGACAGTCTCTATTAAGAATACATTTTCTTTGCTGGGATCATGGACTTCTTTCTTCTAATTCAGTTGACAAGCTTCTTCTACAAAGACTATTATTATTGTCTTCATCTATGCTAAATTAATAATCCCTTTATATAGATCCCTATACTACAAGTTTTTATCACAGCATCACTATACACATATGGTGATCTTGTTTTCTATACCAATTCATAAACTATTTGGTGGTCTAGTTCTACCTCTAGCAATCTAATCAAATAGCGTATTTTAAAGTCATATAAATTATTTTACAACGATTTTTAATACTATATATAATAGGCTCCTTAAAGGCTTGCTTTTAAAGTCCATGTTCTCTCCTGATCTCCTGACAGGTTTTTTGTTTTGGTTTAAGGTTCATTTGTCTGCTTTTGTGCTGATCCTAGCTCTGTGCCTTAGGTCATTCTTGATGGTGCTGGGGGACTATATGGGGTGCCAGGGATTGAACTAGGGTTGACCATATGTAAAGCGAGTGCTCTATTCATTGTACTATCAGCATGGCCCTTGATTGAGTGTCTCTAATTTTCATGGTTTGCTTATTTAAACTCTGGAGAAGCCTGTTTTGACTCTTAAATACATATTTCCCCTCTTTCCTCTCACATCTTTCTAAGCAAGTTTACTCAGTAAAAACCACCTTCCTTCAACTCTATCCCAGGCTTCAACCTAGGATTTGTGCAAAAACCAAATCATTAATTACAGAGGACTGATTACAACAAACATGATGGAGCAGATCTTTTAGAACCATATTGAAAGACTCTATCCTAGACTTTCTCCTATGATCTGTTAAAATACCAAGATCTCTAGCTACACAGGACTAATTTTGTTATCCACAACTGAGCAGAAAGTTTCCTGGCATCATAAAAAGACCTTGGAGTTTGATAATGAGCGTATATGGAGCTGTAGTTGCTCTCATGACAGTATGCTTCAAGAGTGGAGAAACTCTGTATTCCTCAAGCCAAGAGAATTTCCTTTCTAACTTCCCCAATACTTATTGTGCCTATGCAAACAAAACAAAACAAACAAAAAAAATGCCACACCAGTCCTTCATTTTTTTTCTCCTTTTCTCCCTCTTTTTCTTTCCTTTCTTGTGGTTGTTGTTTTGGTGATGATTTTTTTGTTGCTGCGGTTGTGTTTTTGTTACTGTTTGTTTTTGTTTTTGTTTTTGTTTTGTTTTGCTTTCTTTCTTCTTCTTTTAAATTGATATTTATAGCTTCTAGATAGATTTCTCCCAGTTTTCTTTCTTTTCTCTTTTCCAACAGAACCACAATACTTGAATCATCTTGTTCTCCCTCATAAATTGAGGGGGAAAAATGGATGGTACCAAGAGCAGCGGTTGTATGAACATTGAATAAAAAAATGATTAAAGTTAAGCACAAAATCCAAAGTCGATAACACCAGAATTGATACCCAATCTGTAACAAGCTATACACAAAGGAGACTTGTTACACTAGCAATTCATAGGCCAAAGGGGGAAGTATGAGACATATGCTGGGAATGGATGGAGGAGGAGAACACCAATAGTGGGAATGGCCCTAATTCACTGTCTCTATGTACCTTAATTATACTGTGAAAGACTTGTAATTCACTTTGATCACAATAAAAAATATTAAAAAGAATAAAACTACCTTGCTTCACTAAAAAAGAAACATAAAGGATATGTTTACTGTTATAAATATAATACAGCCATATTTTAAGAAGATAAATAACTTAAAAATCATGTTGAAAAATCTTGGAATGCTTAACACATAGAAAGTTTCTTTCCTTTATTTTGTGGGGGGATGCGGGAGATACACCTGGCAAAGATGAGAGCTTATTCTGACTATGAGAACAGGGTTCATTCTTTGAGGTCACAAGAGACCATATGGAGCACCAGGTATAGAACCCAGGCCAGTCATATGAAAGGCTCACTGTACTATCTCTCCAGTCCAGAAAAGTTTCCTAGGTTAAGTACATTGAGCACAGATGAGAACTCTGTACAGAAAATACTTAGTCTACATGTTTTAGATACATTATAGGAATACATATGAAATATAAAATAAATACATCAAAATGCTAAGTTATTTCTTAGTAGAATTCTTTCTAGATGTCTAGAAAGCAATTAACTATGAACTTAATAAACACTTGTCATAATTTATGCAATAATTTGTTCCTTTTATACATATAGTTTTTAGCATAAACAATTCTTAGATTAATCATTTTAGTATTAAAATAATTATATTTTTGTTATTAAAAGTCAGAATAAATAGCATATATGCTTCAGATTTTATCATAACTGCTATCATGTGCTATTGTAATTTATATTCTAACACTATATTTTAATGATGAATCAGCAGATCTTTTATTAGTTATAGAAACAGATACAGAATCTTGTCGCTTGATTCCCAGGAGACAAGATATCTTTACCATCATTCATTGATAGACATGAAATTTTGTTTTCTTTGGAGAGAACATAAGCAAGGTAGAAAAATGGAAATTCCAGATATTGTTTCCCAGAAAATACTCATATTCAATGCTTCAAGAGAGTTTTATGGAAAAAAAAAACAGAAACAGTGAAACCACAGTATTTCTGTCAAGATGGGTAAGAAAATGCAACTACACCTCTACTTCAATAGCCTTTCCCTTGACAGGTTGATGCTATCTGGCAAAAATACCCAACACTTGGTTTCCCTCAGGCAGGAAAGAGAAGAGCGGAATCACATATTTAACATATGGCTTTCAGGAGACAGCCTGAGGGCCTGACTCAGAGCTCTGCTGGGGAACCAGCATAATTTGAGAACAAGGCAAAGGTTGGTGTCTTGTTGCCACAAAGGGAACCTGCAGTACTTTACCAGGGACACTAATTGAAGGAGAAATAATGACCTCTAAAAAAGATTAGTAAACCTTTCAAGTTGGGATATTACACCCACAAGCCAAAACAAGATGGATTTCCAGAAAAGGCTGAGATATCTCCAGATTCACAATAGAACTTAAAGCAAAAGTCTTCCCCAATATGAGACCATTCCATAAAGCCTATGAGAGATGACATTTTTATACTCAATCACATCAAAAACAACAAGACATAAGAAGAAACAAGAAATTGTGATCCAATCAATGGATCAAAATAAACCTTATAAAAATTCAAAACTTTTAAGAAAGCTTTAAGAAAGACTTTTTCTAAAATAACACAGACTACCAAAGAATAATGTATGATTTGGGGTATGAGATCCAGGGTGTTCAGGTCTTAATCTTGGCTCTCTAGTAGGGGATCACTCCTGGTGGAACTTGGGAACTATATGAGGTGCCAGGAATCAAATGTTGGTTGGACACTATATTATCACTCCTGTCCACTAAAGAAAATTACATTTTTAAAAGTAATAAATAATATGAAAGTAAAAAACGAAGCAGAAACTGTTTTATGAAAATCAGATATTCTGGAATAGAGAAATTGAAAAATTCATTAGAGGAATTTAAAAGTAGATTTGATTAAACAAAGGAAAGAATCCATGAACTTGAAGACAGATCACTTGAAATTATCTCATCAATGCAGCAAAAAAAAAAAAAGCATTAAGGGACTTAAGGTACACTGATAAATTCATAAATACACACACTATTGGAATCCCAAAAAGAAGAGAAAGAGGCAGAGACACTAAATAAATAATGGCAAATAGTAATAACAATCCCCAAATCTTAAAATGAAACAGACATTGAAACTTAAAAATCTAAACAAATTTTAACTAATATGAATCTAAGAAGTCCAAACTGAGAAACAACATTAAATTGCTTAAAAGTCAAAGACCAATCAAGGGATCTTTAAAACAAGATAAAAGCAATTCATCATATACAAGAACTTTCATATGAATATTGACAGGTTTTTCAGCAGAAATTTGTCATAAACAACTGAAATATTATATTCATATTGGTAAAATAAATATAATTCAACCAAGGAAATTATCATTCACAAACAAAAATGAAATTAAGGTATTTCAAACCAAAGTTGAAGAAGTTTACCTATTCTAGAACATGGCTTACAAGAAAGTACTAATGAGGATCCTTTTAGTTGAAAATAATTGCTAGGCAGCAATTTAAAAGCATATCAAATTATAAAGCTAACATTAAAGCTAAATATATAGATGAAAACAGCAACCTGTAATAAATATAATGATAGTCTATAAATCAATTTTCTTTCTGGTATAAAATTTAAAAGTAAAAGCATAAAAAGAAACTATATATAATTTATCAATCAAATCATAATAAGTGAAAACTATTGTAACTATATATAATCCCCTTATTCACCACAAAGAAAATATACATAGACAATGCACAAAAGAAAATAATAAAAGAACCAAGAGGCACTACTGTAAATAAACAACAAAACATAAGGGAATGAAGAAGAAAAAAATTGGGGAAAACACAGCAAAGAGTAAACAGAAATATATACAACCAAAGTGCAAAAATGGCAAGAGAAAAAAATCTTCCCTAAATATAATCACTTTAAATTCAAATGGATTAAATGTTTCAATAAATGGTATAAGGCAACTGAACAGTAGAAAAAAATCGAACTATAGGATGCCTACAAGAAATTAACTTTAAATGTTAAGAAAACACATTGGTTGTAAGTAAAAGAATTAAAAAGGATATTCTATGCTAGTGAAAACCAAAACAGAGATTGTGTGATGATTTTTATCCTAAATAAAGTAGACTTTAAGTCAACATTTTCACAAGAGACAAACATAATATAGAATGAAAAAATATTCATTAGAATGTTATAATAATTACATCTAACACAAACACTCAAATACAGAACCATTTAGTTAAAGAAAAGAAAATAGCTACTGGGATGATAATACAGAGGAAATGGCTCTTGTCTTGCATGTGACCAGCCAGGGTTCAATTCCTGGCACCCTGTAGGTTCCCATGCATGGTAGAAAAGATCCTGAGTATAGAGCCAGGAGTACGCCAGGAGCATCACTGAGTGTTCCCCAAAGATTGAGAAGAGAGAGAGACAGAGATACAGAGACACAGACAGATAGAGATAGAGACAGAGATAGAGTAAGCAGTAGCACAGTATTACAACTATACAGTAGTAGATTTAAATACCCCACTTTCAATAATATGAAACTACCAGACATAAAATCAATAAAGAAAGATAGAATTTAAGTGAACTGAAGGCTTAAATTAAATATCCTATTTTAAGTTTCACATAACATTCTACACAAAAGCAGTAAGAAACACCTTCTTCTCAAGCACTCATGGACTATCATTTAGGAAAGAATATAAGTAAACCACACGTATTATCAAATTTATAGAGACTAAAATTAAAATAAGTATCCTTTCCATGGTGACAGAAAACTAAAAATCAATCATTAAAGGAACTTAAACACCAACATTATGTGGAAATTAAAAGAACTCACTCTTGAAGAATATATTAAAAAAAGAAATAATCAGAAAAATTAGAAAATATCTTAATACAAATAAAATAAAAATACAACATATGAAAATCTGTGAGATACAGCAGGAATAGATTCAAGAGGGACTTTTAAAGAAGTAAATGTCTGCATTCATTAGCAACAAGAAGGAAATAAAGATAGTAATTTAAATAAATAAAATGAAAACCAAATACATTAATAAAACTAAAGTTGGTTTTAGTAAGAGATCACAGATTAACGAATCCTTAGCTAGACTAAGGAACAAAGGAAAGAGTAACACAATAAAATCCAAAAATGAGAGGAGACATTACAAAATATTATGAGATGATTATCACTAATTGTATGCCAATGAATTAGAGAACATAGAGCAAAATAGACTTCTAGAAACTAAAAACTACCAAAACTGAATCATAAATTAGAGAGATGATATAATAGATGAGGGGCTTACATTTCCCAAAATTTATCAGGTTCAATCTTGGGTGATCAGTCTTGGGGTTTAATGCCATATATAGTTCACCAAGCATTACCTTTAGTGTTCTCTGAGCACAGAGTCAGGAGTAAGCTCTGAGCACCACTGGGCGTTATCCTTCCTTCCAATAACACAAAGCAGAGGAAGAAACATTTCCAAATTCATTTTATGAAGCAAAACAACCCTCATACCAAAACTAACTCAAAAATACTACAAAAGAAATACAGGCAAATATTTCTAATGAATATTGATGTAAAAATCTTCAACAATATATGTGGTACTAGCCTAACAGCCTAACAGCACACAGACCAATGTGTCAAAAGTATAGAAATAAATCTACACATAAATAGCTTACTTATATTTGACAATGAATCCAAAAAATTGCATGGAAAAATAAAGATAAGTTCCAATAAATGGTTCTAAGAGAAATGTGTATATATATATATATATATATATATATATATATATATATACATATAATAAAATTGGACTCTTTTTTGTATGTACCATAAAAATAATTAATTCATAGTATAAAAAGACCCAAACATTGAACATGAAAATTTTCTGTAATACTTCTAAAAACCTATTAAAACTTTTTATAATAAAACACAGGAGGACACTATGTCACTGGATTTGATAAGTATTTATTAGATACAATACCCAAACTACAAACCACAAAAACTAAAATAGAAAAATAGGACTACATCAAAAGTTTAAAACCTCTGTGCAGCAAAAGAAACAATGAACAAAGCACAACTAATAAAATAAACTACTTTTTCCTGATAAGTGGCTAATTTGATTAACACCCAGGATATAAAAAACAAAAGCCTTTGAAAGTCAACAGGAAACAGACAAATCAGACTACAATAATAAATAAGTCATTATTTTACATTTATTTTTGAAGTTTGAGTTTTAAAGGGCAATCGATTTAGACATTTCTCAAAATAACATACTGTAAAGGTGAAAGGTGCTCAGTATCACTAAATAAAAGGAGTTTACAAGCCAAAATGAATAGAATAACAACTGGGGTGGGTAGTGAATTCTGGCAAGAATGTCCAGAAAGTATAACCTAGGTGCATTGTGTATAAGAATGGTACAGGAGCCAAAGAAAACAGGATGGAGGCACTAAAATATTTTAATAGAATTATCATAACATCCATAATTATTTTATATACTTTAATCAAACATTTTAAGATAATTGAAAACAATATCTTAAAGGGTTATCTAAATGCCCATCTTCATTATAGTATTCTTCAAAATAGCTCAAATGTTAGCAACAAAATGCCCATTAAAAATAGTCCCAATACTTACTGTGCCTATACAAAAAAAATGTGGGGTAACACCAAACCCTACCACTCCTTTTTCTGGTTTTGTTTTGTTTTATTTTTTTTCCATTTTTGATATTATTTTCCTTCTCTCTTTTTTCCACTTTTTTTTTCACTCTTGTGGATATTATTCGGTGATTTTTTAATTTCATTTTCTTTTAGTAGTTGATACCAAATTTTTTCTTCTCTTATCCTTAACCTTTTTATCGCAAACAGAATAGCATAACTTGAATCATTCAGCCTCATAAATTGAGGGGAGAAAAGGATGTTACCAGGACCAGTCATATGAACATGTAGTGTAAATGGAAAATGACCAGACTGGAACACCAAACAGGGTAGATACCCAACCTACAACAAGTTGTAAAGTGGAGACCAGTTACACTAGTATTCTGGGGGGGTAAAGGAGGGAGATATGGGAGACATGCTGGGAACGGGAGTGGAGGGAGGACAACACTGGTGGTGGGAATGCCCTTCATTCATTGTCACTATGTACCGTAAATAATCCTGTGTAATGAACTTCAGTCACAATAAAAATTGAAAAAAAAAAGAAATATATTTCATCACATGAAGCTAAAGGTAGGGGAGACTTCTGCCAGGTATGCTTCGGAGAGTAATTATCACCCCAAAAACATCAATTAGCAGAAACCAGGAAACACATTCCCTTTCCCAGATCCAATTCATTTTTATTCCTATTCATCAGGAAAGGAATTATAAGTTGTACTTGTAAGTGTAGGCTGACATTCAGCACCATACTGCAAAAGAAAGTTCTGTTCAGGCTTCTCCATACAGGAATAACCAGAATCTCTAAGGCATTTGGTAATGATATGGCCATGAGCAAGATTCCTAAAACTCAATCACATTTAGAGAATAAAGTCTTCTACATCCAAATAAAGGATGACTACGTTCTTCCTTCCTCCCTCCTTCCCTTTCTCTCTCCCTCCTCCCTTTCTCCCTTTCCTTCCTTCTTCCCTACCTCTCTTCCTTCCTCCTCTCCTTTCCTTCCTCCTCCTCTCTTTCCCTTCCTCCTTCTCGCCTTCCCTTCCTTCCTTTCGTCCTTCCTTCCTCCCTCCCTCTTCACTTCCTTCCTTTCATTCTTTATTTTTTTTCTCCTTCCTCTTTTTATTTTGAGCAACATTATCTGTGCTCATTCCAGTGTTTAATCCTGGCTCTATTCTCAGAGGTCACGTCTGGCAGGACTTAGAATATAGCATCATATTAGGGTGCTGGGAATTGAACCTTGGTCATTTGTGTGCAAGACTTATCCATATACTAACTTTCCAGCCCTGCGACATTTTCCTTACTTGACCAAGTTACACCTTGAATGTAAGTTAATAATCAAGAAATCAACTGTTATACAAGTTCCAATAAGACCCGCAATTTGGAGATGACACTTATCATGCAGTTTGAAAACAGTAATATAAGCTTCACTTGAATGATAGAGAACCAATCATCAGATCATGTAAGAGGGATCATGAGAACTACATATTGGAATACATGTGCTTCCTGGGCACGTATGTTGCTACTGTACACATGTGCTGCTTGGGTACATGATGCCCAAGTGCATGTCACCTGCATGTCTTTTTTTTTTTTGGCTTTGGGTCACATTGCCTGTGCTTAGAGGTTACTCTTGGCACTGCACCTAGGAATTACACCTGGTTGGCTCAGGGCACCTTATGGGAAGCTAGGGACAGAAATTGGGTTGGCCGCATGCAAGGCAAACTATCCTACCCGCTATACTATCACTCCAGTCCTGCATGCCCCTTCTTGAGATGTGTACTTTCATACTTTAACACTAAGATGTGTACTGGACCCTCTCCACCTTTATAGAAGCCTGTGCTCTCTCTTCATCACTTTACTCTCTCTCCTTTTTCAGAATTTCTAAATAGAACTTGTTTTTACTTAAAAAATATATTCTTCAGTCATAAACTCTGAACATGCTTGTAATTATGGTGCTTAAATAAAGATTTATATATATGTACATATAT
>PVKC010038956.1:0-12640 GCA_004027635.1 Crocidura indochinensis
AGTGATCAATTAAGACAATAGCAGGCACATAAATAAAACGATTCAAAAGAAATATATACCAAGAGGCTTTGATCGCATTGGTGATCTTTTTAAGAAACTCTGCTCAGGGTTTTGTTGGGGGTGGCGGGGTTTGTGTCATACCCGGCAGCACACAGGGGTTACTCCTGGCTCTGAGCTCAGAATTTGCTCCTGACAGGTACAGCGGACCATGTGGGATGCCAGGATTCAAACTACTATCCGTCCTGTGTTGCCTGTGTGCAAGGCAAATGCCCTATCATTGTGCTATAGCTCCAGCCCCTCTACTCAGGTTTTTTATTTTTATATTTTATATATACTGCTTGCTTTGATTAACTTTTTATTTAATTTAATTTATTTAATAACACATTCTGATTACAAAAGTTATTCATAGATGGGTTTTAGACATACAAAGTTGCAGCCCCGATCCTGCCACTACTGTCAACTTCTCTACAGCAGTGTTCCCTGGTTCCTTCTCCTACCCTCACCACCCCAGGCTACCCCCAGTATCTTGACAAGTACTTTGTTTAAGTTTGATTGTCACTGACTCTATGTTTGGTTATTTAACTCAATAGTTCCTTAATGCTACTAATGTACCTGAATTCCCTTGGCTCCTGCCCCCTCTTGCTTCTCATATATATCTTCTCTCCACTGCCATTTGAGTAAATGCAATAGTTTAAAGAGGGGATGTCTACATTACATTTGGATGTAGAGTATAGGGAGAAGGAAAAAAATCAAGTGATTTTTATTAACTATTTTTATTTCTAGTTCTGAGTGTATTCGACTTTTAACACAATGAACATTATTTAAAGCTGGGTAGGTTTTTTAAGAAAGAAAAAGAAAATTTGAATATAAACATAGTCTGACTTTATAGATTTGGAATTCTTTTGATTTCTCAGTGGTTTCAAAAGAAAAGTATGTCTTTTATTAATAAAAAAAAACACTAAACAGAACTCTACATCTGTAAATGAAGGTCTCTAAGAAAAACCTGGGAAATGAAAAGTTATAAATATTTATGAGAGAGTTGTATTTGATGAGAGTAGGTATTTTTAATGATAGAAAAGATACATTACAGAGCCACTTCAGCTACAATAGTGGCAATATCACATCATTAGATTCACTTTTTCTCCAATTTCTAAAATAGAGGGTTAACTTTGCAGAATGATAACCACTATAAAATTCAGCCCTAATTTTACATGAATATCAAAATAAGACTAACAGGATTTAAATGCCAAGAAGCATAGTTCATATTGTATTATTTTTAAATATGTTTTTAATCTCTAAATATCAATTCGATTTTTAACCTCTCAAAGTCAATTAGGTTAAGTAATCTTAGATATTAAAGGAGAGCAGTTTATTCACAGAAATAATAATTAGATTAGTTTATAAAATAAACTTCTCATCTGGACAATTTATAAAAACATAATATCTAATATCCAGGGGCCATAGCAATAACATAGCATGAAAGGTGCTTGCCTTGCATGTGACCAACTCAAGTCTAATTCCTGGCACTACCTATGAATCCCTAGGGTCTCTCAAGGGGTTATCCATGAGCACAAAGCCAGCACAGGTGGATCTAAAACAAACACAAATATTAAAAAATAAAAAAAATTCCAGGATTGGATAGATAGCACAGTGAGTAAGCCACTCACTTGTCTTGCACATGCCCAACCTGGGTTTGATCCTAAATACCCTGTATGGTCCCAGAAAACCCACCAGGAGTGAGCTTTGAGCACAGAATTGGGCAAAAGCGCTGAGCACTACCTGGTGTGGCCCCCACAACAGCAAAATATATATAGTTTTTCAAGTCATTTTGGTCAAATGACAAACAGATACAGTTCTTTCTTCCTGCCAATAGTTCACTAATGATAATGAAATATTTACATGTATTTTTATATGTCTCAATATATTGAGGAATCCTTATTTTATCACATATGTATAAGAAAGAAAACAGAAGAGAATTCATAGGCAGACAGGGACTCCAAAAATGTTTTTTAATATGGAAAGAAGAAGGGTTAGGGAAGAAAACATAGCATAAAGGCAGATCATGAAAATAAGAGTACAAAGTTGTCTATCTTAACAGAATCCCAGAATTACTTATAATTAGAAACTTTGTCCTTTCAGATGTTATAGTAGAATGCAAACTGGAAAAAGAGGATGAGTTAAAAATCATTGTGGTTGCCGTGTTTTGTGCTGACTTCCAGTTATGTTTACCTACTGGTATTCATTTGTTTAGTACTTTCCTGTATTAAATAAAGGATGGCCCTATGTAGCCAATGGATTACAAAAGTGATAAGGAGTGGGATCAAAATCTAGGACTTAAAAAGGCTAAACCTAGTTTCTTTCTTGTTTTCATGACCCCATGGAATGTCATTTGCAGAAAACAGTACAATAACCAATCGTTCAGACATGTCGATTAGTGCCCCTGGAATTGATCTCTTAGTTCTTCAAGCATTCAGATGATTGTAGATCCAATTTCAGAGCAATTCCAAATCCAAACTGCCTATCAGAGTCATTACCAAGTTTTGACCCACAGAAACCTCGAAAGGGCATGTTGTTACCTTGCTCAATCACTTTACACCCAAAGTCCCAGTCCTATAAAAAAAAAAATTCCCAATTAACTCTTAGTATCTTGTTTTTAAATACAAAAGACAATGCAAATAATCTGGCATGTGAAAAAAAAGTCTTCTATGTGAAAGAGAAAAGACCTGTATTAATAAAGAGAAGTTCATTAAAAACAAAAGCAATAACTGTACTTCACACTGCCAAAGTGCACAGCTAGCCACTAATCTCCTACTTTTTTTTTGGGGGGGGGGGAACCACATCCGGTGATGCTCAGGGGTTACTTCTGGGTGTGCGCTCAGAAATCGCTCCTGGCTTGGGGGACCATATGGGACGCTGAGGGATGGAACTGCGGTCTGTCCTAGGCTAGCACAGGCAAGGCAGACGCCTTATCACTGTGCCATAGCTCTGGCCCCTAATGCCCTACTTTTAGTATACATCAAAATCATAAATGTTAACACAATTATAAACTTCAACTATATTCCATAATAATTCAATGAAAATGAAGAGGAAAATTACCTAAAGATGAGGGTGGAAGGGAAGAGTCTTATGAACAATGATGAAGGATTACTTGCATTTTAGTTGTGTATATGGTGGTGTAATATTGTACTTCTAAAATAAGTATATTCTTGTAAATTAAGTTTACCCCAATAAATTAACAATTTAGAAAGAGTATTGCCCTTTTGGATGTGTTGTAAGTGTTGCAATATTGTGATTATTGCAGTATTATGAGAATAAAGAAGAAACTCAAGATAAGTGTATTTTTTATGCCTTTTATTTTCTGCAGTTTGAAGATAACATAAAATATTTCCTTTGGGACAAATTATTAAAAGTGTTTAATGCCATTGTTACCATGTTTCTCTTTCTTAAAACAATGTAATAACTTTATTTTCCATTTCTATATAATAATATATAAATACCTTTTAAAATATTAAAATTAACAAAAAATTAATAAGCAACAATGTCTCCTAAAGTGACATTGGGAGTAAAAATTAAAATAAGCAACAATAATAATTAATAATAATAATTAAAATAAGCAACAATGTCTCCTAAAGTGACATTGGGAGTAAAAATTAAAATACTGATTTTACCTTATATTGTTTCTTGAATCTATATTTTAAAAGAGAGAATGATGTGAAGCCAGCAAAGTTTGTTGGAATTAAAATATAGTTATAAAAATTAAAATTCAAAAGAAGGGATTTGATGATATAATTAAGAAAATTTCTCATAGATCAAGACTATAAGATGTAAAATGAGAGAGAAGGACCAGAGAGATAGCATGGTGGTAAGGCTTTTGCCTTTCATGCAGAAGGTCAGTGGTTTGAATCCTGGCATCACATATGGTCCCCCAAGCCTGCCAGGAGTGATTTCTGAGCATAGAGCCAGGAGGAACCCCTGAGCACTGCCATGTGTGACCCAAAAATCAACAAACAAAATGAGAGAGAAATTAGACAAAGTAGATATACATAAAATTATCTAGATATAGATTGATTCTAGAATCACATAACTAGAGTTTGACAATGATCAAAGAGATAAAATTGCCAAATAGACAAAATTTTCTAGAAGTGGAAAATAAAAACTGCCTATGAACTAAACTATGAAGTAAAACTGAAGCAAAACAATAGGAAACATTGTGGATGGGAGAATGGATGAAAGAACCAAAGAACTACTTTAAGTTATAAGTAAGTAGAAGGGATGCAATAATTAACAGCAATATAACTATAGTTAACAATGCTACATAGCTTATTTAAAAGCTACTAAAAAGGTAAGATCCTTGAGTTTCAGATCACAAAAGGAAAATATCTCTTTATTAAACTTTTATTATATCTATATAAGATGATGTCTGCTAAATTTAATGTGCTTGCCATATCATGTCAATCCATTATCATAAATAATTTAATCTTTTTCTGTACACCAAACTAATTATAGATCAACAAACTTTATACAGGAGTAACCCCTGAACACTGCTGGGTGTGACCCAAAAAAACAAAAAAAAATTTTTTACATTATACCAAGAAATTTCAGATCCTGAAAGCTTCCAGAAAAAGGAAAAAAAGGAAAGAAAATTAAAAGCGAAGGTTGAGAGAAGGGAAAGAAATGGAAAAATAGATCACAAGTAAAGTGCCAGTTATTGGATATTTCCAAGGACAAACAATTCCAGATACTAGACATGAAATTAACAGACAGTAGCATAGAAACTAGTAGCTAATGGCCTGGGTTTGAATTTTGCACTTACTAACAAACAATCTAACTCATTTTAACTACTTTCACCAGCCTATTGACCAATACCAATGACCAAGGACAGTTAGATCCACAGTAGAAGAAAAAATAAAATGATAAGGGACTGGACATGATATTTAACATAGCTAGACATATAATGAACAGGAGTGAGCTTAACTGTTTCAAGCAAATAGCGCTGTCAGCAAATAGAATGATGGACTAGATCTTCAATTGACCTATTGAAGTAACAGGCTACTATTCAAGGAATAGGAAACCAAAACCAGTTCTGTGGGGCAATGATCAAAAGTAATCAGGAAATTTTTATTTTATTTATTTAAATTGGGGGGGGCACCTGGAGATACCCAGGAGCCACTTCCATTGTAGTGCATAGGAAACCTCAAAGTGCCAATTCTCAAAGCTAGGTTTCCTACATGCATAGCATATTTTCCAACAATCTGAGTCATTTCCCCAAGCCTGAGGAATCAAGAAATTTAATAGTACATGCCAGACATCCTTCACTCCATAATCAAAAGGGAGTTGGCAGAGAAACGAAACAACATGGCAGAAAGGAGACAGATCAGTTTAATACATTGGCCTCATGGGATTGAAGAGAAATTTCTAACAAAATGATCACTAGACCCAGATATTGGAGACCAGGATGAGCCTATCTCTACATCTTCCAACAAGAAGGGTAAATGCATTGAGCATGACTCCAGCAGTTGTCTATGAACTTCAGTATCTCAAACAATTTCCTGCTACTGTACAGAGAGTAATGTACTAGCAGCACTGTCATGAAAACACAGATCCCTGGTGTACAACAACCAGCAATACAACACACAGTTTCCCCCCCACACACACACGCACATACACACCAATACCAACCTCTGTGAGCATGCATGTGAGCACCCCAACTAAAGAGCACCAGCCCCAGTGAATACACAAAGAAGAGTGTATGTGATCTTATGCCATTGAAACAATATTAGTAGAGGGAGGGGAAGGACAGGAAAATTTTATCTATTTACTTTTCGTTCGATGTTCCACCCAGCAGTGCTCCAGAACTGGGTCAGCCTTGTGCAAGGCAGCTTTGACCTGCCCACCTGTTACCTCCCCAATTCAGAAGGGAATGCCTTAAATAAAAATTAAACTCAAATCAAAAAGACAGGACTGTCACTTCCAATACAATGTCATGGTCTTTAGAAAAGGCATTAATAAACCTTAATGAACTCATTAAACTACAAGAAACTCTGAAAATAGAGATTATAGTTTATTCACTTTTAACCCAGGATTGAACAGTATTTATTCAATAAAAGAGCTATGCACAATTCAGTTAGTGAAATAGGGTTTCTAGAGGCCAAGGAATCATAAAACCAATTGCTCGAAGTGAATATCCAAGCACAGAATTAGTTTGACGCAGAACTTCCTTGGTGGCATCATAGCTCTCCCTACTTCTGCTTTCAACTAACTGTGAGCTTATTTCTCCTGGCCACTGCTGACCTTCATAATGGTTTAGTGGTTAGGATTCAGGTTCTCTCCTCTTGCCACTGCCCCTTGCTGATCTTCTTCCAGACTTTGAAGCCCTCACTGAGCTATGAAAATGAAAAATACCTGCCACGCTGACAAGAGCATGTTAAAATTCCCTTCTCTCCTTTTCTCCAACACAGAGATCTGTTTTACTCAAGGAAAATTCCATACCCAACTCTAACTCCCCTGTTTCCCTTTGCTCTCAGACATTTCTAGTAATTGACTTAGTGAGATTCAGACAAGGAAACTTATTCTGGTCACAGAAGTGTATCTAATAAATATTGAAAATAAAATATAAATGATTCTAATGTGACCCAATAGTTTGTACATTCATTCAAATGTTTGAAACGTTTCATTTATTTTTCAAGAGCAAGCTCCCTGATCTCTCTTAGCAGCTTAGTTTTCCTACTGCAGAACCCCATGACCTCTGGCATGCCCTTTAATTCCAGAGGGAGGAAAAATTCAGCTAGAATCTTTATGTCCTATATTTCTTGGCATACACTTTTGTTTCATAAAGGTCACTACCAACACAAGTCTTAGAAATACTTGAGTTTTTACATTTAGCCCAAAAATATGGCCTAAAGCTTCAAGAGGAAAAGCAAAATGCTATAAACTTGGAACGAATTCAAAGGCAACTCTTTCTGGAATGGGAAGAAGTAATGAAATGACTTGTAATGGTGTACTTTTCAAGGAAATGATGCTTTGCCAAGGCCACATTCATATACTAACTGGAACAGGACATACCAATCATAGTTGGAAGAAAACACTAATTTAATAGATAAGAATTATTTGCATTAGCATAACAGGACATGGACCCAGGCAGCTATAAGAGTCATTTACAGTCATTTCACTTTGTACAGTACAATTACTGAAGATTTTTAAGTCATTAATTCTCCAAATTGAATGAATATATCTTTTTATACCTTTACTTACATTATCCCTTACTTAGCAACATTCTTTTCAACTTTAATATAGCAAAAAGAAGCCTTAAAGTCTTTTTTGAAGTATTATAGATTTTAAATTGGTAATACCAAATTAATGAAAATTTAATATAATTATAGGCCTATCTATATTTTTAAAATAAAGTTACTGGATTTGTAAGTAGTATTCCCCATTGCCTTTAGCAATAATAACCATTCATTTCTAAAAATCAATAAATATGCCAAAATATTATTACCCATTTAAATGAATCCATGTGATTATAGGAAGCATTTAAGCTTATTTTGATCATCATTTCTAAATAACCTACTCTTAGTATACCTTTTCTAAAATTATTATTATCAATATTATATGAACTCTATTTTATTGCTGATTATTTGATTTTTGTCAGTTCTTCCCTCTAAGTATACTCATAATACCAATTAAGACAAAGAAAACTGGGGCCCGGGAGATAGCATGGAGGTGAGGCGTTTACCTTTCATGCAAAAGGTCATCAGTTCGAATCCTGGTGCCCCATATGGTCCTCTGTGCCTGCCAGGAGCAATTTCTGAGCATGGAGCCAGGAGTAATCCCTGAGCACTGCCAGGTGTGACCCTAAAACCAAAAAAAAAAAAAAAAGACAAAGAAAACCATTGTACTTCTGATCAAATGTGGTTATTTCTGAAATAAAAAGAATTATTGGTAATACAGTAGGCATATATAGTTCCAACTTAAGAAAATCAAAATTATGATTATTCCATCCCATTTACCCATCCTGAAAATATATATTGTGAGTAAAATTTTGCAAAGGTTAAAATGGACTCATTTAACTCATTGTAATCAAAAATAAATTTGTAAAAACTTTGAAAAAAACCTAATATTGAAAAAAAATAAATTTAAGGAAAGGGAATACTAATATAATATATACTAATTATATAATCTTTTCATGGATGCATAATGAATTGAATTATATAATCATTAAACTAATCATTATAGAGGTAGTATTGCAATATTATGATATAAACACTATGATTTTGAATAATGAAAAGCATAAACTCAAAGCAGCATTCAGTTACAAAAAGTATTTGCTGATATATACATACATGGAACAACTATACTTGTAGGACCCTTCTCAGTGAGGTAATCTGTCACTGCAGAGCTCAAATTTCCACGAGAACTTGAAACAAATTAAATGGAAAGAGGAGAAAAGAAGACAAGTGAATTATTTGGAAGAGTCCTGGAATTAGATTATTTTTATTTCTATCACTGCCATTATAACATTATTTTCATAAGTTTAATGAAAATGTCTACATTGGCAACCCATGTTAATTAGCATAACAGCAAAAAACACTGTGTTGACAGTAAATTTGATGAGGAGGATTTTATAATACTGTAGAAATAAATTTATCCTTTAGTTGAAGTTTTCAATTATTCCCAAGTACTGGCATTTTCTTTGTAATATCATTCATTCTGATGTCTCTTCACTCAGAGACTTTGATGTAGTAAGTATGAAATTAAGCAATTTAAGTCTATTTGCACTTTCAAGGATAAATATTTTTAAGTGTCATATTTGGCCTTTGGAACAGTATTTCTTTCCAAAATCACAGTTGTAACCATTTATTTAATCATGATTTCAAGCCATGTTATGGGTAAGGTAATCATTGATTTGTGGATTTGAATGCCGTTTTCTATTTTTAGTTTCTTTCTTCCATTTTTATTTAATTCACCTAGAGATTCTCTTTAAATAGCACCTGTATGAACCATATAATTCATTGATACTGCCTCATTCTAATAGTACTGCATCTTTCATTTAGTCACAGTAAATTCAGTTATTCATGATTTCATTTTAAGTATATTGTTTCAATAATTATCTATACATCAGTGTCCATTTCCCTCTACCAATGTGTCATACCCCTGTTAACCTCCCATAGATCTGCCTGACTCTGGGCACTGGGATTGTTATTAGCATAGCTTCATGAATAACATTTTATTATCTTTTAGCTCCTCCTACTTCTCTCCATTGAGCACTTGTTTCAATCACAGTGGCAGCTACTCCCTTCTCTCCTACTCCCAACACCCATGCCCAAATGGCATCCTTCCTACTGAAGACTAGATTGCATGCTTCTATGCCTTTGGGCATTTTAACTTTATTATTATGTTAATTATATCACACATATGAGAGATATAATTGTGTCAGTCTTTTTTGCCTCTGATAAATTCACTCAGCATTATACTCTGTAGATATATCCACATAGCAGCAATTTGCAATGTTTCATCTTTTGTTATAGCTAAGTAGTATTTCATTATATATGTATATGACAGCTTCTTTCTTTTGTGTAAGGTGGGGAAACCATACTCAAGGATGCAAGACAAGATTGCATACTTCTATTTAATGTAGTATTGGGAGCACTTGCCATAGCAGTTCGACAATTAAAAAATATCAAAAACTATCAAATAGAAAAGGAAGTCAAACTCTATTTGCAGATGACATGATACAATACTTAGAAAGTACTAAGACTACAAAAATTCCAGAAAAACAACAGATATGTGTCATACCCCTGTTAGTAAATACCCCTGTCATACCCCTGTATAGTAAAATGGCAGTATACAAAATCAACACACAAAAGTCCATGGCTTTTCTATATACAAATAATGAAATAGAAGAGAGAGAACTGTATACAAGAAATCCTATTCACAACTATCTCAGAAAAATCAAGTACCTTGGAATCAGCTTAACAAAACAGATGAAAGAACTATTCAAAGAAAACTATAAAACACTATAAAAATAAATGAAAGAAGACTTGAAGAAATGAAAACACATTCCTTGGGAGAACTAACATTGCCTATGTAGAAATAATCACCAAAGCATTATATGGACTCAAATCACTCCCTAAAAGAATACTCATGACACTTGTAAAAATATGTAAAACACACCTGAAATTCATATGGATTAACAAAGCCACACAGCATTAGCAATCCTAGGGTTAAAAAAATGGGAGGCAACTATCTCTCCAACCTCCAAATATACTACTAATACAATTAAAATAGTGTGTTACTGGAATAAGAACAGATTCTCAGATCAATCAAATAAAATTCAAAATACAGGCATAAATCCTCAGGTATATGGACAGCTAATTTCTGATAAAGGAGCAAAAGACTTGAGATGAAACAAGGAAAAAGCATCTTCAAAATATAGTGTTGAGAAATCTGGTTGGTACATGCATAAAATGAATTTGAAACTTTTTCTAATGACATGCTCAAAATGTCAAACCAAAATACATTAATGATCTTAATATCAGACATGAATTCATAAGCTACATTGAAGAAAATATAGACAGAACTCTTCACAACACTGAAGCTACAATTATCTTTAAGAAGTTAATACCATTGGGGTCTGAGAGATAGCACAGTGGTAGAGTTTTTGTCTTGCACGCAGTCGACCCAGGACTGATGGTGGTTCGAATCCTGGCATCCCATATGGTCCTCTGAGTCTGCCAGGAGTGATTTCTGAGTGCAGAGGCAGGAGTATCCCCTGAGGGCTGCAGATTGTGACCCAAAACAAAAATAAATAAATAAATGAATAAATAAACCAATACTATTGACAATGAAAACAGAATCAAAGATAAATAAATAGATGGGACTACTTTAAATTAAAAAGCTTCTGAACTCTAGCATATCTTTATCGCTGCAAAGCTCACTAGATGTCTTATATGATATGTCTTTGTAAAATGTTGTGGTGTTTCACCTTTTCTTTTCCCCTTCTCTCAAACTGAGGATGAGAGCTGCTAGAAGGACTCTGCCCATTGTAGGCATACTTAATTTGTACCCCATTCTAGTACGGTACTCTTCCCCAAACAAAACCACAAAACTCGAACTATCTAGTCCTGTCTCCCAATCTGAGGGAGAAGCAATGGAGACACCAAGCCCAATCAGATATAAGATCACTAAGTAATAAACCAGAAACAGAGGGAGTCACTTAATCTAGAAGACCCTGGGGAGAGGGTGGAGGATTTGGGAGACAGAATGAGATTGGAGGTGGAGAGAGGACAACTTGGTGATGGGAATTCCCCTGATTCAATGTTTATTTTTAAATGGAATATTACTGTGAATATCATGTAAACCACTATGATTAAAATAAAATAAAAAAAAAGCTTCTGAACTCTAAAGAAAAGATTGGCCAAAATACAAAGACACTTCACAGATTGGGAAAATTATCTGCTTATCACTCATCTGATAAATGTAACCATATTCAAGACATTTAAAATACTGATAGAACTGTATAACAAAAGTATTATATATTAGGGAACAGAGAGGTAGGGAATTTATGTTGCACATGGTCACCCAGGTCAATCCACAACATCCCATATGGTCCTGAGCACCAGCAGCGGTGATTTCTGAATGCAAAGTTAGTAGTAAACACAGAGCATCACCAGATATGGCCCAAAATATAAAAAAAATGGGGCTGGGGAGGTGGCGCTAGAGGTAAAGTGTCTGCCTTGCAAGCGCTAGCCAAGGATCAGTTTAATCCCCCAGCGTTCCATATGGTCCCCCCATGCCAGGTGCAGTTTCTGAGTGCTTAGCCAGGAGTAACCCCTGAGCATCAAATGGGTGTGGCCCAAAAACCTCCCCAAAAATAAATAAATAAATAAATGAATAAATAAGGTAAATAGAAGTAGTACATTTTTAAAAAGACCAAGAAAAAAATATTAGATAAATAAAACAATGAGTGCTTTTTTGCTACACCTGGAAGTAATCAGGATTTTCTCTTGGCTCTATACTTAGGGTTCAATCCTGGCAAATTCAGGAGACTATATGGGTACCAGGTATTTAATCCCTGTTGGTGGCATACAAGGCAAGTGACCTACCCTCAATACTATCTCACTGGTCCCTGAGAACAAGAAGTCTTTTTTAACAGAACCGTTGAGATTTTGTTTTCCGTTGTATGTCTTCAAGATAATATTTGGCATGGTTTTATATAAGGTTTATCACAAAACTTCTGAATAAGAAAAGCATGACACACAACATATCTTAAAGATACATGGAAGGCATCTTCATTTAGGTTAATAGCACATCTACTATTCAGTTCATGGCACATGAGTTATCTTCTAAGGAGGTCTGTCGTGAACAATGGCAAGATATGAACAAAAGCAATGTATGGGAGTACTAATTTAAGCTCCTCTCTCCATATGTATATATATATATATATGGGGAGCCGAAGCTGTTCCCCCACATAACTGGACTTTGGCTGAATCATCTGCTAGCTGCTGACAGAAGACAATTGCCTATTCTTCAGCCAACGGGAAACTCTGCAAAGTAAATTTTGCTTACTTAAAGGCCTGGCTTAACCGGGACCTATGCCTGCTTTGTTCCCGCTCTCGCTCTCGTCAGCTAGCTCATGGCCATG